>PVJN01006310.1:0-76259 GCA_004026805.1 Lasiurus borealis
CCAAAGAGGACTACACCAAGACACATTGTAATTAAAATACCAAGAGCAAAAGACAAAAAGAGAATTTTAAAAGAAGCAAGAGAAAAACAGTTAATTACCTACAAGGGAGCACCCCTACGACTATCAGCTGATATGTCAAAAGAAACCATGCAGGCCAGAGGGGAGTGGCAAGACATATTCAAAGTGATGAATAGCAAGAACCTACAACCAAGATTACTCTAACCAGCAAAGCTAACATTCAGATAAAGAGCTTCACAGATAATAAAAAGCTAAAGGAGTTAACTAACACCAAATCAGTATTATATGAAATGCTGAAAGTTATTATTTAAGAGGAAGAAGAAAATGGTAAAGATAAAAATTATGAACAACAAATACATATCTATCAACAAGTGAATCTAAAAATCAAGTGAATAAAAACTCTGATGAACAGAATAAACTGGTGAATATAATAGAATCAGGGGCATAGAAAGGGAATGGACTGACAATTCCCAGGGGTAAAAAGGCGAAGTGGGTGTGGGTATAGAGTGGACAAAAATTATACACCTATGGATGAGGACAATGGGGAGGAGGTAAGGGCAGAAGGTGGGGTGGGAGCTGGGTGTAGGGGACCTAATGGAGTAAAAAGAGGAACAATTGTAATAATCTGAATAATAAATATTTATTAAATTGAAAACAAAAAAGATTAAACTGCAAAGTAAAACTTCCTCTTTGCTCTAGAGGAAAACTTCTTTTTCTTTCAAACTATTTACTATACAAACATTCTTGAGAAGGTAGTCCAGAACAAAGTCAATCAATGCCTTGTCTTGAAAGACATGCAGAAACATGAGAGATCAAGTATTGTCTCTCTATACTTAGATTGGAAAATAAAACTTTAACATATAAGAAGCATTAGAAGATTCCTTTGCAAAAAGACAAAATGTATAGTAAAATATTTATTAACAATAGAAGAGAAATAAAATCCTCAAGGAAACAAATTGGATTATAATCAAGCATACAGATAGTAAAATTTTACTCCCAGAAATGGGTAAATTTAAAGATAGTTTACTTTGGAAAAGACAGAAAATTTGCAGAGTCAGGTCTATATTTACAGAAAATTACAAACTGAAGCAATTTTTGCCAAGTGAATAGATATGGAAGATGATAAAGTTTTCAATGAGCATATATCACAGCTTAAAGTATAGGATGATTCGTGAAACAAATTATTAATTATTATTATTATTATTATTATTATTATTATTATTTGATTAATGGACAGGATGTGAACAAGGAAGCAAGAAATCCTATTAATATATTTGTCAAATTTAAGCACAAAAATGTGAGCTACTTTCTTGAGTCTCTCAGACAGGTTTGTGAGTAAACATCGATTTATTTCATCACTAGTTTCTGTATAACTTGGAACTGACATCTATGTGAGTAAATACATTTAGCTATTGAGTCACACAGAATAGAAGATACTAAAACAGAAATTACACAATTCAGCCTCAGGGAGATCACAAAACACAGTTTGCTGTTAACCTCTTCATATTTTGCCAACCACTTATCTTTCCTTACTGGAGTACAGGTAAGATTGGCTGAAGTCAAGCTGTCATACCATGGTCACTAGCCCACTAGTTATACAGCTGCAGGGTCTCCTGGATGGAGGCATCTCTACTTCATATACTGTCTAATTTGTTTTCTTTTTATTTCCTTTTTATTCCATTATTTTATTAATGTATTACATGTGTATGTATCTTCCCATTGCCCCTTCACCCCCACTCCAATACATGCCCTCACCCCCCAGTATCTTGCATCCATTGGTTATGCTTATATGCATGCATACAAGTCCTTTGGTTGATTTCTTATCTATCTTACCTCTCCATAACCTTCCTGCTGTAATTTGACAGTTTGTTTGATGCTTGACTGCCTCTGTATCTATCTGTTTGTTCATCAGTTTATAATGTTTCTTATTATCCACAAATGAGTGAGATCATGTGGTATTTTTCTTCCAATGACAGGCTTATTTCACTTAGTATAATGCTCTCCAGTTCCATCCAGGTTGCTGCAAATGGAAAGAATTCCTTCATTTTATGGCAGCACAGTATTCTATTGTGTAGATGTACAATTGTATTCTGATCCACTCATCTGCTGACAGGCACCTAGGCTGTTTTCAAATATTTGCTATTGTAAATTGTGCTGTTATGAACATAGGGGTGCAAATATCCTTCCTCATTAGTGTTTCTAGTTTCTTAGGATATATTCCTAGGAGTGGGATTGCTGAGTCAAATGTGAGTTTCATTTTTAGTTTTTTGAGGAAACTCCATACTGTTCTCCACAGTGGCTGCACCAGTCTGCATTCCCACCAACAGCGCACAAGGGTTCCTTTTTCTCTGCATCCTTGCCAACACTTGTTCTTTGTTGATTTGTTCATGATGGCCATTTTGACAGATGTGAGATGGTAACACATTATTGTTTGGATTTGCATTTCTTGGATAATTAGCGACTTTGAGCATGTTTTCATGTGTCTCTTGGCCTTCCTCTGTCTTCTTTCGAAAAGATTCTATTTAGGTTCATTACCGATTTTTATATTGGATCGTTTATCTTCCTTTTACTAAGTTGTATAAGTTGCCTGTAGCTATTGAGGATTAAAACTTTGTCAGTGATAACATTTGCAAATATGTTATCGCATACAGTGGGTTTTTGTTTTTGTGTTGATAGTTTCTTTTACTTGTGAAAAAGCTTTTTATTTTGATGTAGTTCCATTTGTTTATTTTCTTTTCAGCTTCCATTGCCTTAAAAGCAGTATCAGTGAAGAAGTTCCTTCAGTATATGTCTGAGATTTTGCTGACTGTGGATTCCTCCAGTATTTTTATGGTTTACCATTTTATGTTTAGGTCCTGTATCCATTTTGAGTTTATTTTTCAGTATAGTGTAAGTTGGTGGTCTATTTTCATTTATTTTGCATGTAATGGTCCAATTTTCCCAACACCATTTATTGAAGAGACTGTCTTGACTTCACTGTATGTTCTTGCCTCCTTTGACAAATATTAATTGAGCACAGTTGTTTGGGTTGATATTTGGATTCTCTAATATATTACATAGGTCTATATATCAATTCTTGTGCCAGTACCAGGCTGTTTTGAGAACAGTTGCTTTTGTAATACAGCTTGAAATTTGGTATTGAGATCCCACCTACTTTATTCTTCTTTCTCATGGTTGCTGTGGCTATTTGTTGTTGTTTTTTATTCCAGATGAATTTTTGTAGAGTTCTTTCTAGGCCTATGTGAGTGCATTTAATCTATGGATTGCTTTGGGTAGTATGGACATGTTAATGATGTTGATTCTCCCAATCCATGAGCATGGTATGTTCTTGCATCTGTTTATATCTTCCTCTATCTCTTTTTACAGTGTCCTGTAGTTTTCCGTGTTTAGGTCTTTTACCTCCATGGTTAAGTTTATTCCTAGGTATCTTAATTTTTTTTTTTTTTTGGTGCGATGGTAAATGGGATTGCTTTTTAAGTCTTTCTTTCTGTAGTTCACTATTGGTGTATAGAAATGCCATAGATTTCTTGGCATTAATTTTGAATACTGCTGTCTTGCTGAATTCATTTATTAAGTAGATTATATTTTGATGGAATCTTTTATATACAATATCATGTCATCAGCAAATAAGGACAGCTTTACGTCTTCTTTTCCAATTTGGATGCCTTTTATTTCTTCTTCTAGTCTAATTGCAATGGCTAATACTTCCAGTACTATGTTTAACAGGTGAGGTGAGATGAGCATCCTTGTCTCGTTCCTGTTCTTAGGGGAAATGTTTTAGTTTTTGCCCATTAGATATGATGTTAGCTGTGGGTTTATCATATATAGCTTTTATTATGTTGAGGTATGACCTTCAATTCTCACCTTGTTGAGATTTTTTTTTTTTTAATCAAGAAAGGGTGTTGGATTTTGTCAAATGCTTTTTCTGCATTAATTGATATCACTATATGATTTTTTTCTCTCAATTTGTTATTGTGATGTATCACATTTATTGATTTGTGGATATTGTACCATTCTTTCATTCCTGGGATAAATCCTACTTGGTCATAGTGTATGATTTTTCTGATGTACGGCTAGATCCATTTTTGCTACAATTTTGTTGAGGATTTTGGCATCTAAGTTCATGAGAGATATTGACCTGTAATTCTCTTTCATTGTGTTGTCTATTTGGTTTGGGTATAAGGGTGATGCTGGCTTCATAGAAGGAGCTTGGAAGTGTTCCTTCTTGAATTTTTTGGAATAGTCTGAGGAGGATAAGTTTTAATTCTTCCTTGAATGTTTGGTAGAACTCCCCTGTGAAGCCAGGCAGTCTTTTTGATGCTGGGCTTTGGTTTGCTGGAAGCTTTTTGATGACTGCTTCTATTTCTTTCATAATCATTAGCCTATTGAGATGTTTACATTCTTCCTGATTGAGTTTTGGAAGGTTATATTTTTGTAGGAATATGTCCATTTCCTCAAGGTTGTCCAGTTCGTTGGAATAGAATTGTTCATAGTATTTTTTAACAATACTTTGTATTTCAGTGGGGTCTGTTGTTATCTCAACTCTTTAATTTCTGATTTTGTTTATTTGGATCCTCTATCAAGAGAGCCCATCCAGCAGTCCCCCACCTTCTCTTGGAGAATAGCTGTCCTTCAACTCACCAACAAACAATCCCCATACAAAATCTCAGCTATTCCCTTTATCTGCTCTAGGACAAGGCTCGGGACACGTCCATCTATTTCACCACCATTTTTTTGGTTCCCACTTTATTTGTTCTCTTTACTTAACAAATTAAAGCAAAGGGGGTATTTTGGAAACATTTAAACACTGCACATATAAGTCTAAGGCCAAATTCACCAAGCAATTAAGTTAAACTTCTCAAATAATCGTTGACACGTGCAATTATAAGGTGAACTTTAACAACTGCCTTAACTTCACAAAAGTGTCAGTAAAAGATCATTAATATCCAATTTTCATTTGTTCTTGGCACTCAAAAAAAGTTAGTCTATCCACAAATGGTGGTGAAGGAAACCAACAAAAAACTCAAACCCTCCTGCAAACAGCAACTCCTGTATCTACTATTCTTCATGTTAGCTCTCAGGTGCCAGACCCTGTCTTCTGTCCCCCTGCATTCCATTTTCCTATCTCCTCTCAAAAACACAGGTTTTGACACTAACGCTTTCTTCGAACTATACTGTTCTCATTCTCAAACCTTTTCTTATTTTCCTACCATTCAAGATCACTCATCATTTCTAATGAAATTCTTCCATGATAAGGGTCTACTGTTAATTGACAGCACCCCCAGTTTTTTCCCTATGTATTGTAAGCTTACTAGTAGATCCACATTTTGAAACTGTTAGGTTTTTGAAATCCTAGAGTAAGTCATGATGCATATCTTGTTATTTGTGATATAAAACTGTAGCACAATTTCAAAATCTTTTAATGCATTCAACAATTCTTTTAAGGTTCTGTTCCTCTTGCTGCTATTTATCAAAAATACATTTTGTCTTTACAGCACATGCCTCAAATTCTATGCCTTTTGATCTTCACATATTTCATTGTTCAATCATATATATATGTATATAATCCTCTCTCTCTCTCTCTCTCTCTCTCTCTCTCTCTCTCTCTCTCTCTCTCTCTCTTTCCTCCCTTTCCTCCTTTCTCCTTTGCTGAGGGGTCTACCACTGAGCTGTCACCTGCCAGCACTGAAGTAAATTTGTTTGAAGGTTCTATATTGTCTTACCTACTTTTCTTCAATCTATTATTATTGGTTTCCTTTCTGACTAAATTTATTCAGTATGAAAATAACTACTGATTTTTCCTAAAAACATTTTCTGAAATTGAAGGAAAATGTCTAGCTCCCAGCAAACAAAAACCTCTGAAATAATGCAAGCACTCTGTCACTATGCTGCTCCTTCATTTTCAAGTCTATTTAGCCTCTCCAGAAACCATATTAAATCTTACTTCAAAGATTTTGGACAACTTCTCTATGGATTTACTAGACTTCTCTATGGATATACACTGATCCAGTGGTAATCTTATAAAAACACTTTCTAGATACTGTCCAATCTAGAAAACTTGTAGCTAAAGCCTACAACAAAATCCAGCAGGACACCTGCAGTGATAACCACTAACTCTTTAGTTGCCCTTTTGCTGGGAATGGGGAACAGGAGGACCTCTGAGGTCAGAGGAGGAAACTTCAACCAGATTAGAAGTATTCCATATTGTAATTGTATGCCAATGAGTTTTAGCTAAATATTAGTCATGTCTTTAAGTGTTTGCTGCTTATTTTCTCCCAGTAACATATTCCATATATTCCTTTCAGTATGGTCTAAAATGCCTAAGTGGTAAAACTCACCCAGACCTCATTGTTAATATTTAAATGTGGGGGTTAAACTCCTGACCTTCGAAATCAGATTCTTCAAGGCAAGGAGGGTTGTGGGCAGGAAAAGCTTCACAGTTGCCACAGGTGACCCATCATGACAGAAGTTCAGAAAACAGCAGCTCCCTTTATGTAATCAGCACTGGAACTGCATACCTTGAACAGCATATACAGGAAGAGGTCTATTTACAGAAGATAAAGTGAAACACATCAATATTAGCAACCAGGTTTTCTGTTTTTAATTACAATGCTTAGAAGTTTTATAAAATGGTAGCATTTCCCTTTAAATTTCATTTTTGTATACTTATTTGTCTTTCCTTCTTGTCATTTTAATTGTATTTTAAAATATTGCTTATTCAAAAACCACTATGTACATTTGTCTACTTCTCAAAATCAAAGAAAAAATATTGGCCACATTAGCAAAATGTCAGGAGCACAATTTTTATCATAAAATGTTATCTTAACAATAAATGTTTCTCTTGCAAGTAAAAAAAAATGATACACAAGAGGAAATTTAATTTCTTTAAAATACACATGAAATTAAAGATAAAGTGGAAACTTTGGAAAATAATGGCTGTTCAACCATCTCTCTTTGCATCACTGTTACAGAATACTGGTCTTTTTGGTTTGCATTTTGGAAATGATTATACAATATGTATTAGTTTTTTTTGTAAGTTATTTGTTTTTACATATGTGAGGTTAAATATATTGTTTCGTATCAGCAGAACACTAGTATGTATTATATATATAGTAATTGGCAACTTTAACTAACAAAGAATGCATGATTAAAACTGGGCAAAGTGGTTTTCAGCCTGAAGGCTGTGGGATAACACTCACTGAAAAATCTGAAGGTGGTGACATGTCACTACTTTGCGAGACATCTGCCTGGAAAATTCAATCCAAATGGCTTTGACAATTAAAAAAAGAATATTGCCAGTACCATCAATATTTAACTGGAAGACAGGCACTGGTTTTAGACTGAGGTGAACTTTTAGGTAAAAAAAAAAAAATGTGCTTGTTTTGGCATTGACTTTTATGTAGAACTGGATTTATCAATGTGACTACCAAGTTTAAATTCCTAGAAATTAGGAATTCATCCTTGGATGGATCACTATGCCTCAATAAGGGCATTTAGAATAGGGTCAAATAATCAGAGGTTCTTCCTGAGGACCTTATTCTTGGCTTATACATAAAAGGCATTTGAGCGACTAAGCAGAATTGGCCATTTGCTGTTTGTTTTAGAGACTGCTCCAATCTGGGACCCCCTGAGGGATATCTGACTGCCTGTTTAGGCCCCATCTAGGTAGGATCGGGCCTAAACATGCAGTCAGACATCCCTCTCACAATCCAGGACTGCTGACTTCCAACCGCTCACCTGCCAGCATTCCTGATTGTCCCTAACCACTTCTGCCTGCCAGCCTGTTCACCCCCTAACCACTTCCCTTCCAGCCTGATTGATGCCTAATTACACCCCTGCCAGCCTGTTTGCCCCTAATTGTTCTCCCCAATTGGCCTGGTCACCCCTAATTGTCCTCCCCTGCAGGCTTGATCACCCCTAACTGACCTCCCTTGCAGACCTGGTCCCTGCCAACTGCCCTTCCCTGCAACCATCTTGTGGTATCCATCTTGTATCCACCTGGGGGTAGGATCTTATGTCTACATGGGGGCAGTCATCTTGTGTGTTGAAGTGATGGTAAATCTGCATATTACTCTTATTAGATAGAATAGAGGCCTGGTGCACAGGTGGGGGGCCAGCTTCTTTGCCTTGAAGGGTGTCCGGGATCATGGTGGGGGTCCCCTTGGGATGTGGGGTGGCCTGGGAGAGGGGTCTATGGTGATTTGCAGGCTGGAGATGTCCCCCAGTGACCCAAGCGGAGGCTCTGGTACCTGGGGTTTATTTAACTTCTATAATTGAAACTTTGTAACCTGGAGTGGAGCCAAGCCTTCTGCTCTCACTGCCATTGAAACTCTGTTGCCTTAAGTGGAGGACTCTGCAGGCCAGGGTTTGAGGAAAGCTTAGCTTCCTCCATTGCTAGGGGCAAACCAAGACTCTCTCCTGCTCTCTCTGTGGCTATAGTCATCTTGGTTGGGTTAATTTGCATACTCACTCTGATTGCCTGGTGGATGTGGCTGGTGGGTATGGCTTGTAGGTGTAGCGGAGGTATAGTCAATTTGCATATTACTCTTTTCTTAGATAGAATTAGAAAGAAGCAATGTGCATAAAACCATTTTGTAAAAATCGAAGCATTTATAAGTGCTATAATTAATGTCAAATTTTAAAATTATAGCCTTCAGGCTTCCTTTGGACTCTTGAGAAAGTTTTTAAGTAGCATCAGATTTTGACTTTCTGGTATTTTTTTTAGCTATTTTGTAAATTCAGTCTTCTAAACAGTTATACCAGTGGCCAGAACAAGAGAAAGATAAATAAAATGCAAAAAATTAAAAGGTTAGACATTGAACTTCAAAGTTATTTTTATGTGTAGATGAAGCTGATCTGTTTGGTTATTTGCAATTGGTTTTCCCTTAATCCTGTTGTTAAATCTCTGGAAAAAAATGACTGATTTTTCTTTTGAATAAGTTCAAATCATTTGATTTGTGAGTAGGAGGAAGAGAAGAAGATATAAATGCCACAAATTTCAAATGTTTTCATAAACTCCTGAAATTCTGATTTTGGTAATAGAAGCATATCCTTTTCCTGTTTTGTTTGAGGTAAAAAGACCATTTCTGCTATTACTAAATTTTTACTTATGATTGATCACTGCAACGAAATAAAAAATTATCTCCCTGAAGGACAACAGGATACCCATATCCTCCTTTTCAGAACCCATAAATGTATTATCTTACATTCAAATTAGATTTTGCATGTTTTACTAATTTCAAATCTTGAAATGGAGAAATTAAGCTGTATTATCCAGGAAGGATCAATGTAGTCACAAAATGTTGTGGTTCATTTACACCATGGAATGCTATGCAGCAATAAAAAAAGAAGAATCTCTTTCCTTTTGACACAGCATGAATGGACCTGGAGAATATTATGCTGAGTGAAATAAGTCAGTAAGACAAAGACAAATATTACATGATTTTACTCATATGTGGAATCTAATGAACAAAATAAACTGATGAACAAAATAGACCCAGAGACATTGAAGCATGGAACAGACTGTTGAACCTCAGAAGGAAGGCTGGGGAGGATGGGTTGCAAAAGATCAACCATGACCTTGAATGCTTATATGCATGACTCATGGCCACAGACAATAGTGTGGTCAAGGCCTGGGGTGAGGGACAGTTTGCAGGGATAGACTAATGGGTGAATGAGAAAAAATGGGAATATGTAATACTTTTAACAATAAAGATGTTTAAATATTTTCTTAAATAATAAATAAAAATAAAGAATTAGTTAGAAAAGTCAAGGTTAAAAGAGATGTGAAGAAGTTTGTATGAGTTCGGCCTTTTTAAGGTTACTTATGTAATGATATCATATGCTATTTGTCTTTCTCTGACTTATCTCACTTAGCATATTACCTTCAAGGTTCATCCATGTTGTCAAAAATATCAGGATTTCCTTCTTTTCACGGCTGAATAATATACCATTGTGTAAATATTCACCACATACACGATTTACCCATTCACCCATTGCTGCTCACTGAAGTGGTTTCCATATCTTGGTTATTGTAAATAATGCTTCAGTGACACTGGTGTGAAGATACCTCTATGAGATAATTATTTCAATTCCTTCAGATATACAGGGTGCGCATATGGAAACAATACAACAATTAATAAGTAATAATACAATAATAAAATATGTTTCATGTATTCACAACTAATGCAACCTATATTGGTAAATAATTGTATTGATAATAAGATGGACAAATTACTTAACTGAACTGACAGGCTTATTGTAAATTAGAAAGAAGCACACTACCCAGAAGTGGGATTGCTGCTAATGCTATGGTGGTAATCATATCGCAATACATAAGTGTATCAAACCAATGTTCTGTACACCTAAAACTTTTACACAATGTCATATCTTTAAAAAGAAGAAAGAAAGAAAGAAAGAAAGAAAGAAAGAAAGAAAGAAAGAAAGAAAGAAAGAAAGAAAGAAAGAAAAGAAAGAAACAAAAGAGGTTGAGATAATTTGACTGCTCATAGGAGGCCCTCAGTCAGGGAATTTGAGCAACCCTAGAAGCTGAAAAAGGCTAGGAAATGGATTCTTCCTTAAGACTTCAAAAACATGCAACCTGATTATCACCTTGATTTTAGGGTTTCTGACTTCCAGAACTATAAGATAATGAGTTTTGGTTGTTTTAAGCCACTAAATTTGTGCTAATTTGTTACAGCAATAAAAATAGAGCCATCATCATAATTTTTATTGAAGAGGAAAAAAAGAGAAAGAAAAAAAGAAAGGGTGTTTAAGAGAGTAGTCTATGAAGCCAGAATATATGAATTTAAGGCCCCTATCTCCTTTTACTGGGGGAGTTACTTTGGCAAGTATTTATTGCTTTGCACAGTAGGTATAATAATAGCACCTACTTATAAGGTTTTGAAATATTATATGAGTTAATAAATTTAAAACTATCATATCAATGTGTTATACACAGTAAGTTTTCATAAGAACTACACTGTCATTAATAATTTTATTTTTCTCATTATTAAAGGTATAATTAGAATTAGATTTTTCTTTGAAAATAGCTGCATTATCATTCTATAGTAACCACTTGGTAGAAAAGATTTCAAATGTATTTGACAAAATTTCTGCTTTCAGAGAGTTTATAATCATAAGAGAGGGATAGAGTATATACCTAAATTACTTTACTGCAGGATAGAAAATTGCAGATGTCATAATTTTTGTTGTTGTTGTTCCCACCATCCTGTTTCTGAGTTTAGCAAATGTGATGAATTATATATTTTGTATTTGTCCTTGGCTATGAAAGTATCTCAATTGTAGTACATTTTGACCCAATTACATAGGAAACATTTGTTTTCATTAGAAAAATCAATGATCTGGAGGGATGGAAGAGCTGTTAGACTATGATATGTTCTGGATTGCTGTTCATAAATTCTTGCACTAGATGAGATATTTCAACCTTTAATTATTGCATAGCTCATTCACAGTCACACAATTGTCATATATAGAAGTCACCTCAGTTTCAGTGAGAAACAAAAGCAAAATAACTAACAATGACAACATAACTATGCTTCAAACATGGTGGTGAACCACCTCTTCTGGTAATAGCACTCATACTTTTTAGAATTATAAAATGACAGCTTAGAACCCTAGATAAGACCTCAGACAAAAAAACAACAACAAGAAAATAATAACAATTTCTGAGCTTATGTAGCAATTGTTCCCTAATATTAACCTTCACAATCCCATAATAGATTAAATAGGTACCTTTTTTCAGGAAGAGCATTCAAAGTTGAATCTATCTGTTAGCAGAAATATGAAAGAATAAATATCATCATCATCATCATCATCACAAAAACATATTTCACAAGTACTTTTGCTATTGTTTTGTTTTTAATTATTTTGCAGGTGATGTTGTACTTCTTACAATACTAAAAAAAATCTTGTTTATGTCCCTCTTCAATGTGGCTCAGTTGGTTGAGCATCATCTCATGCACTGAAAGGTTGCTAGTTCAAGTCATGGTCAGAGCACATACCCAGGTTGGAGGATCCATCCCTGGTCATGTACCAGAGGCAACTGAATAATGTTTTTTCTCACATCAATGTTTCTCTCTATATATCCCTCTCCCTTCTTTTATCTCTAATGTCAATCAAAACATTAAAAATATTTTACAAATAATAGTATTTAAAAATAGAATTCAATTTGTATACATGTAATTGAATAGCTAATTATGGGCACCTTCTCCTGAACAAAATGTTGGGATATAAGAATGCCATCCATTCTCATGTTAATCTCAATTTCCCACTACTTATAATTGAGGAAGGTCACAAATGTAGGTGTTTGCAAAGATTATTTGATCTATTTCTCTGTAAACAATCTGAAAACAAAACAAAACAAAACAACCCCCTCCCACAAATCTATGCTTAAAAGCAATGATTGTTGTTTGAAGTTAATGGAAGAACATGGATTAGAAAAAACAAAATAGCCAAAATGTTAAGATCATAATATAAAAAAGAAAGACCCATAAGGATATTAGAATTTTAATTATTAGCTATGTAAAGTTCACAGGAAAATGTTCCCAAAATTTTATACTTATTTTTCTAGAAATATCTCAACTTATAAATGTGCATATAATGTTTCATCTATAAAAGGTAAAATGATATCTCTCTAATGCATATTTTTTAACTGAGAATATTTAAATTTGTATCATCAGTCATGTTAATTATCATTTGAATAATTTAGAACAAACTATCTTAAAATGTTTATATTAGCAACACAAACCTACATTCTTATAGGAGCATATTTTATGACCAATTTACCAATCTTAAGGAACTTATTCCATTATAATCTTCATTGAACTTCTAGATCTTATAATATTTGTTAGTAACTTAATTAATCTTTATATCCTACTTTTTTTTTCAGGACAATCCTGGATGTAGCCTTCAGTCAATAAAATAAAACATTCTTCATAAGGAATCATACGGCACAAAACTATATACCAAACTTATGCTAAATATCATAGGTGTTCCCAGGGTCAGCTATTTTGATGTTTGTGAGAAGCAGATTTTGACAACAAAATGATATACTTTGACAAACCATAGAATTAACTCATTACATCCCAATGTCGCAGTACTTGTTAAGTTAAAACAATACAGACCTACTAGGATCTTGCAATACTGACGTTCTTTATTTTCAAATCACAGAAACTGGCTATAGCTTATCTGAACCAAGGAGTACATTTAAAAAGGATTTGGGAAGACACTATTGGAGATAAGATGGGAGATCCAAGCTTGAAATTGGACTGGAGAGTATGGAAAGTGGTATGGGCCTTTCAGCAGTGGCATGCAGTCTGAGAGCCTCTTCAGGAATGATATGTAATTGAGCATACTTACATATTTTTGTGGCATGCACACGTTCCTGATTCTAATTGACCTTGGTTTGAGCCCAACCAAGGGCAAAACAGTGCACACAGTTAAGAGCACCACTGTGCTGCACAGAATAGGAAGAAAACATTTGATTGTAATTAGGAAAGAGGAATGGATGCTAAACAAATCACCTTTTTTCAAACCCAACTCTATGCTATAGATTTAATATTATTTTTGACAGTTTTTAAAAAATTACAACTAAGAATTAGAAAACTCAAAATTTGTCATCATTAAAGTCTCATAAATGACAATAGCTGGATGGGCATGAGGAGCATTTAAAAAATAAATTTGTCTAGAAACATACAAGTTTAAAGAGTTCTTTTCAGACTGGTTTGATGATTAATTCTGAATCTTTTTTATCAGCAAGAATCTGGAAGTAAATCAAGCCTCCTGTATTACACCTGCCATCTTCCATTGTAATAAATGCAGACTAAATTGTTTAATTTTTTATTTAAATGCAGCTTAATAGAAAATTTAAATTGTACAAAACAGAAAAATAGATCTAAATGCATAATTCATTATCTTAGAAAATAAATATGATCCCCTGAATGTATAAATGACATCCATAAAGCTTGCATAAATTTAATTGTGTTACTTCCACCCATAGTAATTTATAATCTAACTCTGTAGACTTTAGTAATGAGGTGAAATTATTGTAAACTTTTTATTTGCTGACAAACAGAAACCTTTTTATTCTCTATTTTCAAAATGACATCTGCTCTATTTCCATTTTATTTTTTTCAAAGTGAGGTTATTTTACTATTTTCTTATTTTGTCAAATAGTTTTGCTGAGTTTGGTAAACATGCAGTCCCTGAAGACAAAAAAAAAAAAATCACAGAATATAGACATTACACTTTACATATTGTAGTTATTTTCTTAAAATTTTATATAAAGTACTAGAGGCCCAGTGCACAAATGCATGCATGAGTGGGGTCCGGCCAGCCTGGCCTCAATTGGGGTGAATTGAACCTGGGCCTATTGGAATGATGAGATAGTGGTAAGTTAACTGGTGCCCTCCCCTCCCCCCAATTGGGGTCGATCAGGGCCAGGCTGGCTGGGAGGAGGGCCTGCAGAGAATTGGCTGGCAGGCTCCGTCCCCAGTTGGCGTTGGGGGCCAATTGGGGGTGGGGCCAGCCTTGGGAAGGTGCTGTGGGTTGTGGGCTGATCGTTCTCACTCCCAAATGGGGTGGGTGGTGCCAATCAGGGGCCAGTGACCTGGGGAAGGGCTATGAAGGAGTGGCTGTAGGAGATTGGCAGGCTGGCCCTGCTCTCTATTGGGGAGGGGGAGATGATCAGAGGCAGAGTCTGCTGGGGGAGAAGCTACAAACCTATCAGAGTAGTGAGGGCCCATAGGAGGTGGGGCTGTCTGGGGGTGGGAGAGCTGCAGGTGGTTGGCTGGCCAGCCCCACCCTTGATCTGGGTGAAAGAGTCCGGTAGTTGGCAGTACTTATTATAGGATACTTTTGAGAACAGTATCCTTCTGAGAACTGGAAAGAATGGGAAAAGAGCAGGTTTGAGCAGAGGAATAAGTAAAGCTGTAATTCTGGCCAGGGATTAGCCTCAGCTAATCACATAGAGAGCTCTTGGGTCAATGGGGAAAAAAAAAGGATACATATGTACTGTGGGCATCATAGTGAATGGTCATTATGACATTACAGTTCCTAGCTTTTTATATATATAGATTGCAGATACCTATTTCCTCTTTTTTCCCCCCCTCAATCACACACAGGTAAAGCAAAAAAAAAAAAAAAATCAAAGTATTTAGCAAATAGGATATTGACCATTACTTAAATAACAGTAATAATATTATATGAATAATATAAATTAGTCTTTCTGTCTAATCATTTAAAGACACACAGGTTGTAACTCTTATTATTCAATAATTATGATTTTTAAAATGTAAAACTCTGATCAGAGTTATGCTGCTGTTGTCACATGATTAATCACCTCATAGTCCCCTCCTTCACATTATCTATACTTTTCCAATTGACAAGCACAATTCTCACACATTCAGACAGGCACATATTTGTACACACACATATGCACACATTGAAGGACATGGTTTAATGCTGTGGATTCTGATGTCAAATTTACTTGAGTTTATAGCCAGCTCTATCATTTACTAAGTATGCAACTTCAGCTATGTTATGCACTTAATCTCTCCAAACCTCTTTGTCTTCATTTGTAAAACAAAGGTAGACATCATGAATATTCTCAATAAGTGGAACGTGCTCCTGTTGCAATGATTCCTATTGTTGGTATAGGGCTTTCAGGAGGACAAGTAATCATGATATTAGTAAGTGTTCAAGGTTTATACTCTATATTTAAAAAGTTATTTCCAGTCATAATAAGATAGAAACACCTTGTTAGAGGATCATTCCTGGAACATTAGAATATAAGAAAGATAATTATGAAGCCTAGAATGAATCATAACTATGATAAATCCTGAGAAAATTCAGTCATTACAGATACACATTTCTTTTTTAATTTTAATCTTCTATTACTACCTTAGTTATTACAAAAATCAGAATATGAGATGAGATGGCAGTACTGACTACTGATGAATTTTAACAAACAAGGTTGAATAAATCAGATTACAAAATACATTTGGCTATATTATTATCAACATATATTATTTTTATTTGTATATAATTTACCACTAGAATTGCTTTAGGCATAAATCTGAATAGTAATGTTTCAATAATAGGATACCAGAAAAAGAAAATGGTGAAATGGTGAATTAAGAAATCATATAACTTAATTTATGAGCTTGATTCCACCTTTCTTCATTTTTTTATTTACTAAAATACCTGATGTCTGACTCCATGTCTGACATTAAAAGAATCAGCATTTAAATAATAGAAGTCAGTTTTTCCTATGTTCCATACACACTCTCCACATACACACATATATATGTACATGTTAATGTACCCATTTTAATCTCTCTCCCTCTCTCCCTCTTTCTCTTTCTCTCTTTCTCTTCCCCAAATATAGAAACCCATAAATCAATACTCTTATTCTAAAAGAGAAATTTGACAGGACCTGTCATCAGATCAGGAGGATTCTGTGGCAAATTTATTTCCCTGGGAAAATATATATGCTGATAATAGAATTCTATGTCTGACTTACATGTAGTGATAAAATGCCTATTTCTATTTTGCTAGTAAAAGGAAAATGGAGACTAGGTCGTTTATCATCCAATGGAATGAATAGTGCTCAGCAAATGCGTAAGTGAAACCCCTCTAGCCCATTTAAGATACAAGTCCTCCCAACACACATCTACTTTTATTATTGATTCTTATCTTCTTTGCCCTCAAGTAGTACAAAAAATGCTCAATTCTACCATGGGAAAAAGTAACATCAGTTCTTTCCTATTCTGGTGAAAAGATATATTTGATGACATAATTGGCCCTTCCTGACTTTCATTTGTTTGACTGACAATTAAAACAGCTTGTGCTAGGTGGAAACCAAATTGGGTACCATAGTAGAGAAAAAAGCAATGGCCAAATTGAAAGGTACATTAAATATGCTTATCTGAGTCTGAATTTGCCAGGCTGTTTTCTTTTATCTCTACAATGATGTGTAATTCCATCCAGAAGAAGGTAAAGAGGGAGTTAGAACAGCCATCAGGAGAGGAAATTAAATAAATTCCTACTGGGCCTCAAGGAAATAAATATCCTGTTGGTCTGCCTCTTAGTTCCTAAACTGTTACACAAACGGACCATGTTGAGGTTATTTTAGCAAACTGTGTTTTCATATTACTCAGAAACCCAGGATTGTTCTAACAACCTATAATGGCATATTCATATTTCTCAGTTATGGGAGCTGGGTTCATTTGACTTCACAAACTCTTTTCTCTATCTCTTCAACAGAAGTTTTAGAAAACAGTGTATGATGACAATTTATGCTGTGTTCTTATAAGTACAAAATGATGTACATCAGAAGAAATTCTTCCTGACCCCCCAATTCAACAGAGTACCATAGACGTCTTTCATATACTTTGCAGCAAAAGGAATCTGATAAAAAATGAATGTAAATAAATGATTATCTAAATGATTCCAGCTCTCCAAGCTACAATAGTAAGAGGAATGGAATTGGATAATTATACTGACCCATTTGCCTTTTTTTTTCCCTAGTCACCTCTATCAAATGAACACCAGAGATATAATGAGCTGTGCATGTCAGAGTTGAAGTAGCCACCATAACAAGTAGGGCTAAAAGATGCCTATTTACATTTCTAGTAGCTGAAAACCCAGACATTGTTTTGAAAATGCCAAACCCATTTTCAAAATCACTGCTGCAGATTTTTAAAATTAAATTTATTGGGGTGACATTGGTTAATAAAAGTATGTAAGTTTCAAGACCACGATTTGTAATACCTCATCTGTATATTGCATTATGCACTCACCACCCAAAGTCAGCTCTTCTGTCACCAAATATTTGATCCTCTTATACAGATTTTAGTCTACTTATGGAATTTGTGGGGAGGGTCTAAACCTTGGTTCGCCATTGTTCTTATTCTCCCAGGTACCGAGGATGAGATTTAATATGCTACATAATTATTTCAAATTCACAAATTTAATAATAATATCTAATATTATTTGCTTATTGCTCTAGATTTATATATATATTTTCCCATTCCATCCTCAAAATAACCTTTGGAATAAAGTACAACTAATAAGTCCATTTTACAGATGAAAAAACAGAGAATTTTAAAATGTATTTGAAGTTTCTCAACTAATAGGTAGTAGAGACAGTTTTCAATCTTAGTCAGTCTATACCCACAATATCATTTTAAGTATTCTGCCATTCTGGAAGAATAGCATTGAAACATTGCCATGGATTATACATTGATATTCTGAGTTGCAGGATATTTTATCCAATATACTGCTATTTAAATTGAAGAAGGCTTTGGCATCTTAATTGTAATTCTTTTAATTGCAATGATATTTCTGCAGATTACCAGCACTATTTTAACTCAAATTTTCAAGTTTTTATTAATATTTTGCTGACAAGAACAGGATCTTTGTTATAAA
Source organism: Lasiurus borealis (assembly GCA_004026805.1). NCBI lineage: Eukaryota > Metazoa > Chordata > Mammalia > Chiroptera > Vespertilionidae > Lasiurus > Lasiurus borealis. The sequence continues at coordinate 18,469 of PVJN01006310.1, forward strand.
ACATAAGGAGTTGAAAGACACTATTATGGAAAACAAACAAACAACAACAAACAAACAAATAAGTAAATGAAAAAGCAACCAACCTTTCCTATGGTAGGTGAAAATCAATAGGCAGAGAAAAGAGAGAAGGTCCAGGCATACTGATAGACACTATCCATTTTTAGCAATGAGAGGGAACTAGGAAGAAACTCAGGAAGTTGAAGCTAAACATTTCTATTTTTTCCTGAGAAAAGTCTTTTGCCATTATTGTGTCTGTTCTCCATTTAAAACATTAATAATACAAAATTGTCTATACAGTGGTACCTCGAGATATGAGTGCCCTAACATACGAGATTTTTGAGATACAAGCCATTGAGCAAGCGATTTTTGCTTTGAAATACGAGCAACAGTTGAGATATGAGTAATCGTGCCGATGCCGGCTGCACACGACCCACCAGTTTACCGTGACTCGAGAGTCTCATAGTTTCCCGCTCCTCAAGGTAATGGAACGAATTAAACTCGAATCTCAAGGAACCACTGTACTGATTTCTGCTCCTTGTAAGATAATAAAGAGATCACTATATTAAGAAGTTTCTCTTTTAGAAAAGTAAATTCTGAGGCATTTTTTACTTGTTATCAATTCCATCATGTAGAAATAGAAAACATTTCTTTAATAGATTTTATCAAACTTTAGATATTACATAAAGAAACTCCACCAGCTAAAAGTATTAGTAAAATGTTCCTGAAATTCATAACAGAAAGCTATCAGACATAGGAAAGGGGAAAATAACTTAGTCATCAATGCTTTACACTGTCAAATGAGCTTTATTAGATGCAAACCCTGGGGTTTGCATCCCTATTTGAACAATACTGGCTGGGTGAATTGCAAATATGCACTAAAATTCTAGGTTGAACTGGAAAATGAATGAGTTCAAGCATATTAATTCAGCTTCTACCCATTAGAAATTCACAATGTGTACATCGTTCAATGACTGCAATTTAAAAATATAAAATGAAATGAAGAAAACATTACCACAATGAATATCAATTCATAAACATTCAACTTTGGCAATCAACCTTACAAATGAACTAATAATATCAGTATATGATGAACAAAACTCATGTTTATGTAGGGCTGGTACTTATACACAAGGTCTAATGAATCTGAAATACTTATTAAACATACACTGTATGTGTACAGAATATATATGGTATAAGATTGGAAAACAGTGAATGAAGATGGTGACTTTACTTATAGAGCTTATAATAAACTATGTCCTTATAATAAAATATTATGAAAATATATTCCGAATTTTACAAGGGATTTTTAGAGCAAAATTCACTACTAAGCATAAGTTAAGGGGTTCAGTGTCATGGGCTATGTTGAGAGATCAGTTTCTATGCAAGACTCAACAATCTGATTTATTCAGCTCCTGATGGCATCCTGTCTGGGTCTATGTGACTATGGCCATGGGGACATGAATAGAAGGATAAATCACTAAGACATCTCAGGTTTGTGATTCAGTGTTAAGAGCAAAAAGAAAAACAACAACTATACATTTCATGTTTAACAGGCTACATTTTCTATTTTAAGTAGAGTATACCTTCTGAAAATTGCTTACAGAAGGTCCCAGTACATGACCACATTCCAATGTAGCTATGATTCTTAAGAATGACTAATTTAACAATTTTAACTAAAATATAAACTCTAAAGTATCTAGTATATTTTTCATTTGCTTTTGGCTTCAATATGTTTCTACACGAATACTGAGAACTTTGCAGACAAGGGGAACAAGAATGTAAGCTTCTACTGAGGATGTGTAATTCTATAATTCTGGCAAGAGCATTGTTTCCCACCCATATCACATCAACATATAAAGCTGGATAATGGAAAAATCAGAATTTCCTTACTCTTATAAGAGAACTAAGGGCATAAGACAACAAACTAACCCAAAATTTATGGAAAGACAGGTGTTTCTAAGAGAGAGATCATACAGCATGAATTGACCTTGGGCAGATGCAGCAAGCCAACAAGCAAAAAAAAAAAAATTCAGTAAATATTTAAACAAATTGCTAGAAAATGAGTACAGACACATGTGAAAAAATAGAACACCAAGGAAATAAAAAAAAATAAACCATGCTCATTTGCAATATTTTCTCCATGAACCTTAGGAGACAATCATGAGAAACACTGGTAATCATGAGAATAACCATTGGGAAAGGAGAAGGATCACCAAAAAGGAGATCCTTACATAGTGGATAATCAGGAAAGTACCACCTGCCTAAAACTAAGAGTGAACTAGAACATCAGAGAATGTTCAGACTCTTCACTCATGCCACCAGATTACCCAGAGTTGCATGACAAGCAAAAGCAGTCTACTAGCCAAAACCGGTTTGGCTCAATGGATAGAGCGTTGGCCTGTGGACTGAAAGGCCCCAGGTTCAATTCCGGTCAAGGGCATGTATCCTGGTTGTGGGCACATTCCCAGTAGGGGGTGTGCAGGAGGCAGCTGATAGATGTTTCTCATCGATGTTTCTAACTTTCTAACTCTCTATCCTCTAACCCTCTCCCTTCCTCTCTGTAAAAAAAATCAATTTTATATATATATATATATATATATATATATATATATATATATGATAATAGAAATGAATTCTGCCTTTGAAGGGCTCATTGATAAATTCAACACCACAAAATAAAAGAATCACTGAAAATGAAAATAAGTCAATAGAAATAATGCCAGGAGAAACAAAAAGAAGTAAAAAATAAAACAAGGTAACCATGAGCTCTAGGGTAATATTAGATGTGAAAAATAAAATCCCAGAAGAAAAAGAGAAATAGAAGAAAGCATAAGACATATTTGAAGAAATAAGGGCCGACTCCAAAGTACAAATCCCAGAAATTCAGCAAACAGCCATGGTATAAATATAAAACAAACACACCTATGTAAGCACATTATTGACAAACTGCTGAAAGCTAAAAATAAAGGACTTACATTGGAAGCTACTGCAAAATGAATATCAGAATTGCAGCAGACTGCTTGACATAACAGTAGAAAACACAGTGGATTTGTCACTGTAAACTACACAAATTAGAAGACAATGAAATAGAATTTTAAAGTGCTGGAGAGAAAATAACTATCTGCTCAGAATTGTATACCAACAAAAAGTGACACACAGCTCTGGAAATAATTTCTGAAATGGTGTAGAGAAACTGCAGGTTGATGGCAAAACAAGTACCTAACTAAAGGAAATTATTAAAAACTAACAAAGAACCAGTGCCCTACGAGGTTGCAGTAGTTTTCTATCATTGCTGAAAGAAAATTACAAAAGGAATGGCTTAAAAAATAACTTTATTATCTTACAGTTCTAAGATTCAGAAATCCAAAGTAGGTATCACTCAGTTAAAATCAAGATAGGCAAATATACATTTCTCCTGAAGACTTAGGAAGAATTCACTCCCTTCCCTTCCTCAACTTTTTCAACTGACCACCCACATTCCTTCGCTCATGGGCTCTTTCCATCTTCATAAATGTTAGTCTTTCTTACATTGCATTACTCTGACTGACTTTCCTGCCTTCCTCTCCCTTTCACATCCAAGGATCTTTGTGATTACATTGTCCCTCTAGAATAATCTTCACTATCTTAATGTACATTTATTAGCAATCTTAATTCCATTTGCAAACTTAATCTCTCCTTGCCATTTGATATAATTTATTGATAGGTTCTAGGGATTAAAATATAGACATTATTGGGGGCTTTTATTATGCCTATATCAATCCAGCTTCTGACACCCAAAGATTCCCATTCATCCCAAATGCAAATAATGCTCATTCCAGCCCAAGATCACCAAATGTCTTAACCAATTAGAGAATCAACTCATCTAAAATTTTTATATTTTCTTTACATCAAAAATCTCAGATTTCATTACCTAATTAAACTAAGTTTCAAATATTGGGAAAAATAAATACTTGGTATTTGAAAGTTACATCATCTGGGCTCACAGCTTTTTTTATGGGAAACATTCTCCTTTTTCATGAAGGGTAGTATGTGTCTGAAGCTCAGTAATTTTATCATTCTATTTCCTGCCTATTGAATTTTGAGAGTTTAACAATCTCCTTTCATTTCCTCCCCTTACTGTGCCTTTCAATATAAGTTGACAGTGTTTCTGCTGGTATAAAAGTCTCACGTACCTAGTACATCTCCCATGTATATCACATGAATTCACTCTGTTAGGCAAAAGTTCTTCTACAGATCTTTCCTGAATAATCTCATATCTATTCCTAGTTTCTGATGATATGTCTAATGGGATTTACATGTCATACATTTACTTTTCACAAAACCTTCTGGGTGACTGAATACTAAGATCTTTTAATCTTTCTGAGGCATAATAAAGTGATTATCTAGCCACACCCTTGGCTCTTGTTCCAAAGCATCTTATCTTGGCAGTAAATTAATTTTTGTATGCATTGCAATTGGTAATTTCCCAAATTATTATGTCCTGGTTCCTTTTTGCTTAACAATTATCCCCTTATTATATATCCTTCTTTTCTCATTTTACTATAGGCAATAATAAAAGCCAGATCATACTCTCAGTAGTTTGGTTGGAAAAGCTTGGAATTGAAAACCTCACTGGCATAAGGAAGATGAATACAACCTCTGACCAAACACAAAAAAATAGGCTACTGGGACACAAGGGAGATGCTTAGTATCCAGGCTTAAAAATATCATAGTCTTCCCTAACAGTCTGGTATACCATGTACATGCTCAAATCTGTGTCTTTTCAGATGCAGTTACAGAGGAAAATTATAAGATTCAATTTCAGTCTGTATGTGGGACCAAAGCAATAATAATAACAACAGCAGCACATTATAATTAAATTGGGAAACACCAATGACAAAGTAAGAATCTTAAAAGCAGGTAGAAAGAGACAGAAAGTTACCTACAAAGGAACCCCCATCAGACTAGCAATTGATTTCTCAACAGAAACTCATCAGAAGGGAATGGAATGAAATATTCAAAGTCATGCAAAGGAAGGGTCTGAATTCAAGAATACTGTACCCAGCAAGGCTTTCAATCAAAATTGAAGGTGAAATAAGGAGCTTCACAGACAAAAAAGGACTAAGGGAATATATTACCACAAAACCAGCAATGCAAGAAATGTTTAAGGGTCTGTTGTAAAAAAAGAAATAGGAAGCGAAGAAGGAACACAAGGGTAAAAAATAAAAATGGTGACAGATAAGTAACTGTCAATAATAACTTTAAATGTAAACAGATTAAATGTTTCAATCAAAAGACATAGGGTAACAAATTAGATAAGAAAACATGACTGGTATATTTGCTGTCTATAAGAAACCCACCTCAGAAAAAGTGATGCACACAGACTGAGGGTAAAGGGATGAAAAACGGTTTTTCAGGCCAATGGACACAAGACACTGGGTGGTTATGGTATGCCTGGGAGGGGGGAGGGAAATGAGAAAATATGTATACATGTAATACATTAATAAAAAAATATGTAAAATGGAGAAATCTAGCAAACACTACCTTAACCAAGTGATCAAGATTAAACACACCAGGTTAATCTTAGTATTGTTATTCTTGTGGATATCATAAACTTCCTGTTGTAATGTGATAAAAAGGGCATTTTACCTCTCTGGTATTCTTTTTAAAACTGTGGCATCACAATATTGTGCAACTATCACCTCCAGTGGTTTTCTTTTATCACCCCAAACAAAAATTTGGTATCCATTAAGCAATAACTCCCATTCTCTCCTTCTCCTGGTAAAAAAAAATAATAATAACAATAATAATAATAATAACAACAGCAGCAGCAGCAACAACAGCAGAAACTTACAAGACAAGGAAAGTAAAACTTCTTTCCAATGTTCTTTTCATCAATCTTGTATTAAATTGTGACTGGTCTGTAAATATAATGAAAGCTAAAGGAACGACAATGCTAACTGCTATATATAACTGAATTCATTTATCCTCTAAGGATTCTTAAATCAACAGCTGACAAGTATAACCTTAGGTAATAGCCATTGAGAAATTATCAATACAGCAGAATGTCACTCTTTCAATATAACTAAACAAAGTCGTTCCAACATACATATGACTGTTCTTAATTCTGCCATTTGGGTCCCCAGTGTCACCAATAACTTCAGATCTTAGTAATTCTTTGACTATTCAGTAAAATTATCTCATCAGCTATTCTCAAGTTGCCTTTGCTGTTACTTGTTTTAGTGTAATTAGTTTTTCTTCAGATTTCACCTGGTACTACATGGCAAGTTTTGACACATTCTAATGGCATTCATCAAAGTATGAATGCCTTGATTTTCTCATTAGTAATTGTTTGTGTTTTTGTATGTTTTTATTGATTTTGGCTTAAAATACTCCATTCAACATTCTTTAACCAAGATTCTTATTTTGTCGACAAGTGTTGTCTAATTGTTTTATTTTTTTAGTAAGAAGGTATTAAATTATCAAATCATTTATGATATCATACAGCTTAAATAAATACACATTTTTTTTGTTTTCACTTTATTTTGAATATGGCATGTAAAAATGAAACCACTTATAAAACCCCATTATCGGAACTATTTTTATAAAAGCTTCTGATCAGACTTTAAGTCAGGAAAAATCCTAACTATTGATTAATAACTAGGAACAAATGGTAAAGCTAGAAACAAAAAATCATATAATATTCTTTTCATTTTTCTATTTTCTTGTCTACTGTTTTTCAATCCAGAAGACTGAAGGGTGAGAAATATGAGGAAGTAGGAAAGTGCTAAAAATTCCTGGCTGAAGAAGGTTTACTCAGCTGGGCTATGGCCAACAGTCCTGCAGGGAGCACACAAAGTAATGTAACAACCAGGAATCCCTAATTCTTCTCCTTCTCCTCAGTCCCCTTCTTGAAAGAGGTCCAAATGGACAGTTCTCCATGCATCCCTTCTTCCTACCATCTTTGTATTTGAAGTCAAATAACTGGAGTTGCTTAATCAAGTATTTCCCCATAAGGAAGGGGCATAAAATCAGCAACAAGAATACATTTACAAAATAGATTCAGAAGCCAATCCAGTTTGCTTAGCACTGAGGAAGTTCCCAAGATATGGATCTGCAATGTTAATACTGAAGAAGTCCCAGACATTTCCTGACAAACCAAGAGTTTGCCATTCTATTCTTAGGCCCTGTCACCTAAGGACTGGGTGACTGATGTGTTCCAGATCCCAGCACAAAATAAGATGATGATATGTCAGATCAGAAAACCAGAAAACCTTCAAAAACATCAGATTCAAATATTTTTAGGGCTAGATGATTAATACAAATGGTTTAAAATGCATAAAGATATTTAGATTCTGTCAGGGAAGAAAAAAATTGTACACTATTTTTTAATAATAAGTCCATAATTTCTGATAAATCAGATATTCTTTATCACTATGTTAGGGAATCTGGTGTCAGGCAACTTCAGAAAGCCTTTATAAACACTGTGAAGCATAATGTTACACTTACTAGATTCATGTGGATCAGAGCACAGTCTGGGGGCAGACAGATTTTAAATGCCAGAGGCATACAGTCCATCGTATCTGGAGAATTATAGCACATTTTACAACCTCCTTGTGCCACAGTTTCTTAAGTTTAGTGGTGCCTGTCTTATAACAATGTTACAAGAGTTTAAAACATTAATATATGCAAATAATTTAGAACTCCACTTGGTTCACAGCAAGTCTGAGAAAAGTAAAAGTGTTAATTATTTACCTCCCTAACCTGTCACTCACTTAACAAATAAATGCCCATCAATATTTATGACATGATTTTTCTCCCTCTCTCTCCAATGCCTAGAAAAATACCTGGCACTTAGAGTTGATAGATTTTTGTTAAGTGAAAGAGTGACAGGGTGTTGGTTGAATGGTAAAATGTAACCAAGTCTCCTCAGCCTAAGCCTCTTATTATACACAGCTTGAAATGCCATCATAATGAGCCATCAATAAGGTACAGTATTCACTTAAACAGATTCCTTTTAACTAAGGGGCACTGAAGAAATGCACTTTGAGATTGCCGATGGAAATTATATGACTAGCAACGTTTTGGTAGAATATTAAGTTACTACCCTGGTGTCAGAGATACTGTGAGCCCACCTCAGATGCCCCTTTGAGGACTGGAGAATATATCCTCCCAGTTGTCAAGCTCTTTTGGGAATTATCTGAGCTGAAGGAAGCGGTCCCCACATACTCTATGCCTCAGTCCTGAGACAGCCATCTTCTTGCAGCTGATTCACCTGGGGGTGTGAACACCTGCCCCATTGCCTCAAATCAGGAGATCTCCAGGGACCTTCTCAGATTGAGTCCATACTTTGTTGGCTCAGGCCTTGTGATGCCTGTGCAGATCCCTACATCTTCCCTGGCCAATCTTTATTCCTTATCTTCTCTTTCAGCACATTCATTTCAAAAAGCAGAAGTTGTGAGAATCAAATTAAATAAATCATGAAAATTGGTCAAATAATGATTTTATACATGATAAACAGTAACTATTAGAAATTTGCAACCTTATTATTAAAGAAAACAACTTTTTTCCATATAAAAATCTATGTAGCATTCCTCTTTGCAGGCTGATCCAGCTAGCATTTGAAAAATTCTACTCTCAGGAAACATATTGTTTATATTAAGTAACCATGTAAAAAATCTTTGGGTTATGCTCTCTAAGCCAAAAATCCCTCTCTGCATATCTTGTGCCCATTTTATCCTATAATTACACAAGATAAGCATAACAAATTTTCCCATTTTATCTTGGCTTGAAAGAAATTTTTACTATTACTTATAAATTATTTGCTGAACCCTTAGAACAAATTATAGTTGATTTTGTTTTTGTATATTTCTTATCTTTCTTTTGAAGCTGCCAAAATAATCTTGACTTAGGTCTAATATTTACTTTCTGGTAACAGACTAGAGAAAGAATCTCTAATAGAAATAGTTGATATATATATATATATATATATATATATATATATATATATATATATTATTTTCCTTGTATCACCTTTCTCCTTGGCATATGGATCAATCTGTGGAGTCATACTAGCCATTATTCTGGCAGAATAAAAATACCTTACTGAATAAATTATTCACAAAAGGTAAATCTCATAATAGTTTAGTCAAGATTTTCTCACCACAGCTAGACTATTCATACAGTTTTCACAAGTCTTCTAAATCTGATAAAAATGGGATAAGCTGAGGAAGCAAGGCAAAGAACTCTGCAAGCACATCTATAAACAAGGAGGACTTCATGTTCTCATGGCCGGGGACACCTTTTCCAGGTACATTTCTCAGGCTCAGATCAATATGCATCAGGCAGAAAGCTCTACCAGATGGGATGTTTGAATATTCTACAGCAATTGTTTTCAACCTTTTTAATGCCATGGCCCTTTAATACAGTTCCTCATGTTGTGGTGACCCCCCAACCATAAAATTATATTTTTTGCTACTTCGTAACTATAATTTTGCTACTGTTATGAATCATAATATAAATATCTGTGTTTTCTGACGGTCTTAGGTAAACCTGCTAGCGCTTCTCAACCTGTGGGTCGTGACAGGTTGAGAAATGCTGCTGTAGAGCCTAGGACTGCTCTAGATGGGAGATATCATTCTCTTTTTCTTTTTTAAAAATATATTTTATTGACTTTTTACAGAGAGGAAGGACTAGGGATAGCGAGTTAGAAACATTGATGAGAGAGAGACATCTATCAGCCGCCTCCTGCACGCCCCCCTACTGGGGATGTTCCCACAACCAAGATATATGCCCTTGACCGGAATCGAACCCAGGACCCTTCAGTCTGCAAGCCGACCCTCTATCCACTGAGCCAAACCGGTTTTGGCTATTCTTCTTTTTCTATTCCTTTTTCCAGGTAATTACAAATTACTCATTCATGCCTTTATTATAGTACTCCTATACTGGATAGCATAAGAAACTGAAACAGTAAAACAGATGCACTGATAACTGCAAAAGTATCCTCTTTCAAATTTGTAATTTTCTAACTTCTAATACTTGTATTCTTTAAATATGCACAAGTGAGATATAATATATTAAAAACTAAAAATGAATATATTGGTCCCTAGAGCATCCAATAAAAATATTGCCTTTGCAGGACCTTTAACTTATAAATGTGCCTTATGTAAGCTTTCAGGGGACACCAGCATATACAAAAATCCCAAAGCCCACAAACTCATACTTTTCACAAACAGAACCACACAATGACCGCTTCTTTGGTGGAGCAGGTCTAGATAAAACCACGTGTGCATGTTGTAATGGTCAGAGAGTGGCTGATGCAGTGCAGATCATCCCTGGCTTCACGGTGACAGCTGGCAGGAGCAGTCTTGTTTTTGATAACATAGGTTAGGATGTCTTCATAATGCAAATTATCTACCTAAGACCAGAGGGAAATAGAGTGTAAAACAAAAGATAATGGAGGAAAAGCCACCATCATTGCTCACTATTTTTAATTTTATTTTTCCTTTAAATGGCTGTTTTTACTCACTTAAAGACATTGCTGATGTCTGTGCTTTTGTCACAGGTCCAGACAGGTTGTCTAGGGAGAAAGAGCACCAAGGCAAGTGACAAGAAAGCAATATTTTACAATTCAAAAATTAAAACAACTATGTTGTTTTAACATGCATTCCCAATTGTATATTTTCTATACGTTTCTGGAAATCAGTAAATACCTCATATAATTTTTTCCATTCCTTTTATGGGGTGTACCAAAAAAAAAAAAAGTTTCCTGAAAACATTGCAGTAGCATAATCTGGCATAATTTTTTCTCAGTAGTACACAAAATAAAACAAATTTTGTAAGTCTTTGACCAGCAGTACATGTAAAACTTATACTGTCATGTTATATACTATTTTTCTAAACTGATATCAAGTTTTAAGACTCCACTCACTGCAATTTTACTTGCATCTCTGGCAAAGTTTTATTTTGATTTTTGCTTTGTTATTACCCTAGAACTTCCTCATGTTCCCATGCATAAATGATTAAGTAAAAGATTAACAGTAGTAAGAATGGTTTCTATGTAAAAAATTGAAAATTTATCTAATTATTTGTATATTTACCAATATACTATTGCTATATATATTTGTTGGAGACTTCAAAAAATCTCTCAGTATTTTAAGTTTACTTTCTGTATCCAATTGGAGAATTAACTCCAAAAAAAAAAAAAAAGTAAGTTTCACAGTGCTGAATTTTCATGTGCAAATTATCAGCTTTATATTTCTTTAAATCCCTGGAAAGGATAAAAAAGGTTTTATGCAAATCCAACAAAGAAAGAAAGAAAGAGAGAGAGAGAGAGAGAGAGAGAGAGAGAGAGAGAGAGAGAGAGAGAGAGAAGAAAGGAAGGAAGGGAGAAAGAAAAGAAGAAAGATGAAAACTTTTACATATTCTTAAGGGGAAAAAAAGCAAACCAGTAACTCACATAAGTCTATGAGGCCAAGTAATGTCGCCAGGATATTCAGGGTACTCTATTGAGCAGTTAGGAAAAAATAAACTCTGTTTTGTAAAGAAAACATACACAAATATACACACATAAATACATAAGCTACTGGAACAAAATAATTGACAACTATTAAAAATGTGTTCCTAGGAATAATGTATATGGGTCAAGATGTTGAGAAAAATTTCAAGTCATACAGACTTGAGTATTGTTTTGCATTATTGGCATACCTAAATGAAAACTTAACTCATTGCTAGATCAAGGGGCTCAGGTGATTGCATCAGAATCAGTAATTGGTCTCATTGGGCTGAATTATTCTTCTTTGTGCTTTGCTCTCATTTTCAGATAGCCTATTCCTATGTGATGGACCCCAGCTGTACAGTTCTATTTCTCTCTCCTTTAATTTCAATAGAAGTATTTGAATTGGGCACTTGATAATGTTCCTCTTCTAGTCAAATATATTAATAACCACCACTGTGGACAAGTGTTGAGACTTATTAACAAAGCCTAGGTTTTATGTCCAACTTTGGAGCTAGGGTTCAAATTCGATCTAAAAGAACCATGTAAACTAACAATGGAAAAGGGGATTCTTGAACATAACTGAGAGCCCTCTTTTCAGCCAAAGGGAGATGGTTGCATATTCAGCAAAAACAAGGATATCTTTTAGTGTTTACCCTTGGCAAGTAATATAATCAGATGCAAATGTTTATTGTTTATTGTTTAGAGTTGTGAGTTTCAAACTAAACCTTCAAACCAGTAGCATATCTATGGTATTCTCCTTTTATTAGAATTCATAGGCACTAGGTAAAAGATGGAACATTTTAAATGCTACAGGTTTTAAAGAGGCCTTAGCATGCTTTTGTTAAAACACCTTCTGAAAGTTAACCACAGCAACTACTATTTCTATTGGGGTGACTTAAATGTCAGTCTCAAAGAAAATTAGCTTTGGCTTTTTGTAATATAGAAGAAGCAGTTTACGAGATCTTTATACGAAGTGTGAAAAAAATCATGCCTTTCTACCAAATCATAACCGAGAAAGAATCAAAATAAAGCTTAAAATGTGTGTATATGTGTTACTGTGTGTGTGCATATATTAGCAACATACATATATTTTCTAATTCTGTTCACTGAGAGGGCATAGAAGCATTGATATCCAAGTGACAATTAGTGCATTTAAGCACTCAGATCTTGGTTTCTAAAAATCAGTATCATATAGTAAGAATTAGGGCTCCTTGATCCCAGGGCTCAGGGAGGGAAAATACAAGATGCCTTCCTTATTTTTTGAGAAAATAAGGAAGAACTCAAAAAAAAAAAAAAAAGAAGGAAAAAAGTAATTGAGGTATGTTCAAAAGTCATAGGAACCAATATGAATGATTGTCTAATGGTGGTTTGAAACTAAATAAAAATGATATTGATTGGATAATAACTCAGAATAAAATAAATATTTTATGATTCTACACTGATATAAATAAACAATAAATAAATGGAGAGACATATTAAATGCAATGATATCCTAGGTTGGTTCCTGGAACAAAAAAGGAGTGTGTCAATAAAATAAAAAAGATATAATCTTTAATTTAGTTAATACTATAACTATACCAACTTTTACAATTAGAAGAAATTGTGAGAATACTATAGGGGGACTATCTGACATATTTTTAAAACTTTACTAAAATTCTAAAATAAAATTAAAATATATGCTTATTCATTCAAAAGAGTGTGACAGTATGTATTTTTTAGGATTGCACATTTAAGTCTTTAAAAAATGAGCAAATATAACAGATGATTGACATGTCACAAAATTGTACTCCTCAAAATTTACTGGAGTCCTAACAGAGTATATTACAAACTAGGCTAGTGATTAATGGAAAAAAAGTAGGAGTTATTTCAAAACTTAATATAATTCTACAATGTAAAAACTGGTGGACTAGGCCATAGGAAAATGGGTATTAGAGTTAGAAAATGTATAAAATGAGAGCAATTTGGATGTCAGTAAGATGAGGACTCATTTAGGAACAGTAGCTAAAATTATTATGCCAGAACATGTTAAAGCTAGTTGGAAAAAAAAAAAAAAGAGTTCCTCTATGGGAAATCTAAAACACAAAGGAAAAAGCCATCCTACACTAAAATAAAGATAAAGTGTAACTCCTAGTAAAAAATGTGCACTTGTAGATGTGATTTATAATAGGAGATAGGAGCCAAGTGTAGGTTTTAGGATACATTAAAGTCTTTTATTGGATAAGTAATCATTATCTCCCAGTTCCAAAAGGCTTTGCTTTATGGGGTGATATGTTTACTTTTATTTTTTCCAAAGCATACTATTTCAACCCTAGCACTAATACTCTGAAACTGATATTACCTACATTTTATAGATTAGGATAAAACATGTAAATTACTAATTTTCCATCCTGCAGCCAGCTGGTAAAAGAGCCAGAACTAATATCATCTGTTTCCTTATTCAATAGTCTATTCACTATATTATGATTCTGTTTCTTTTATATATTACAACCTAGTAACAGCTCACAATTTTAGAGAATAAGAGCAAGACATAATATTTTAGAATGCTAGAAGTTAAAAACTGAAAAGGACTGTAGAGATGAGTTAGTCTAACTGCAAAATGTTATAGCTCAGAGTAAGAACCAGCCTAAAGTTATTTAATGAGTTACCATCATCGGTGACCAGACCCACATTTCTTAGCTTCTGACTCCTACTATCTATGTGGAGTAATTTATTATTCTGAAAACTGATATAGAAGAAAAATGGAAACAAAACTAAGACCTAAGACATTTCATTAATGAACATAATGAAAAAGTCTCAATTTACAAAAAAAAGTGATTGCTATAATATTGCTTTTTTAAAATATATTTTATTGATTTTTTACAGAGAGTAAGGGAGAGGGATAGAAAGTCAGAAACATCGATGAGAGAGAGACATCGATCAGCCGCCTCCTGCACACCCCCTACTGGAGTTGTGCCCGCAAGCAAGATACTTGCCCCTGATCGGAATCGAACCCGGGACCTTTCAGTCCGCAGACTATGCTCTATCCACTGAGCCAAACCTGTCTTGGCATAATATTGCTTTCCCCCCCCACCCAGAGAAAACTAGTCACATTAAGTTATCCTAAGCTATCTCAGCCTCTAAATTTGTAAATGGTTATCTCAGCTTGTATGGTAACATTGAAGTAATTAGCATCCACAAATAAAGACTGTTAATTATACTACAGATTCTAACTTGAAAAGAAGATATAAGAAAACGGATCATATATTGAGGCAGTAGTCATTACAGCAAGTTAATCTAGCATGATTCAAGAAGAATATTTTAACCATATCCTCTTCATTAATCAGAAGAAAAAGCCTGAACTTACTTAACATCGGACAGATGTTTATACCTTCCACAAAATTTAGAATCAGTGAAACACTTGACAAGGAAGAGGACAGATTGGCACAGCAATTTGATCTGTGTTTCAAGGGCTGAACTGTACTTTGGCTGCTAAATAGTGAAGACATAGATCATTGAAGCAGGTCCCTGTGAACACCGGTATGAGAGATGTGGGACACTTACTCTCCCTTTTTTCCTCTTCTGCCTTCATCTACTTACCCTTTATTTTTTCTTGCACCTCTTCTGCCTTCCTTCTTGCCACAATCGCAGGTCTTATATATTTCTCACAAGCTGCTGTTAGCCAGATACTGAGAAAGACCACTCACTAATTCCAGTAACCTTCACAGTGCCATCATCTAAAGTCTACTAATGAAAAGTTCAAAAAGTATGGCACAGACATTAATATATAAACAAGTTACTGTAACAATAAGATAAACCCACACAGTATCTGTCTCATAGAAGCATAAATATTGAAAGATGACAGTCATCTTGTGGGTAAAATTCAGATTAAACAGAATAACTAAAGCAGACTTAAAAAGCTGTGTACATCCCCCCATTATATCTCTTTAAAAACATATAGTCCTTAAGAAATATTGGAGACAACTAGAGAATTTTCAATTTCTTCAAATTTCAAATTTGATCCTGCATGGATTCATTGAGATCATCATTACTAACCCAACTTTATGACTCAAGTAACATTTTTCATAGACTAACACTAAAATTTTGTTAATTAAATAGAAAAGGAGAATAATTTCTCATTAGTAAACCTATTATAGCATCTTCTAAATGAGGAATACTGGAACTAAAGAAACATATGGATAATCTTAGTGTGTTTTCTCAAAACTAATTACAACAAATAGGTACATAATAACAAGTCTTGCCCAATAAGAGGTCAAATAACTCAGTTAACTGTCTTTACCTTTTATTTGCTCTGTTTGGGATATTGTGGACACTGTGAGGAACAACATAAATGTACTGATATCCAAAGCGAGTACTAATAATTAATAATAATAAAAATAATGTTTTATGCATTATAGCCAAAAAAACTACATCCATATCAGAATAAGTAATTGTGAAAAATCACATGTTATTGCTCAAAATACCTACATATTTTTATTTGGAAATTAATATGCTATACAATTAGAGCAATGTTAGATAGTAGAAAGTATAGAAGCAGAGCCTGAGCTCAACCATTACAATAAATAATAATAGCTGCTAAAAAAGGAAAAATAAATAAATAAAAGCAATTATTGATTGGATATTTTACAATACAAGTCAGCATTTTCTTGTTAATTTTAACCTATTTTTCCATAATTTCAATTATCTTATGTATTGAATAACCAATTATACCAGTCAACATCCTAATCATTTTTTATTATTGGTTTTTAGAGGCAGAGAGAGAAAAAACTTCCACGTGAGAGCAGAACATCCATTGATTACCTCCTGAATGCTCCCTACAGGGATTGAGTCCACAACCAGAGCAATTTGTGGGACTCTAACATAGCAATCAACTGAGCCACACTGGCCAGGGCAACACAATAATCTTCTTTATTAGAACTTTGTTGACCTTCATTTGAAATGTGGAAGAACGTTGTTCTAAATGTGGTTCATGAATCATAATAATAACTCCATGAAGAAGATAACATTTGTGTACCCACTAACTTAACAGTGTGATCTGACAAAGTTATCTAACCTCTCTGAGCATCTGTGCTCTCACAGAGGATTAAAATAACACACTTTCAAAGAACATTTAAAGTTATAGAAAGATACTCATTATATGTTACATTTAAAAAACAAGTAGAGTACAGAAACTATGTTTTTGAAATATAAAGCATGTGTACATACACATATTTGTTTGTATGATATTTTCCCCTTGCCCACTATGTGGATTCTGCTAATATTTCTAATCCCTCTCTGAGGTCATCAAACAGATAAAGCCTCATTTATGATATTATCCCCTCTGGCTACCAGTAGTGACAGGTCTACCAAGTTCTACTAAAGAAAATTATTGTATTGCCCTGGCTGGTGTGGCTCAGTTGGTTGGGTGTCATCCCATGTATTAAGAGGTTGCTGAGTTGCCCTGGTTGTGGACTTAATCCCAGGTAAGGAGCATGCAGGAGGTAGCCAATGGATGTTCTGCTCTCACATGGATGTTTTTCTCTCTCTCCTTCTCCTTCCCTATATCTCTAAAAATCAATAATAAAAAAAAGATATTGTGTTGACTGATATGATTGGTTATTCAACTCAAAAGTTAATTAAAATTACTTAAAAATAGGTTAGAATAAAAAAAAAAACCTGATTTAATGTCTAAATAAAATGTTATAATGGTGTTTCTTTTCTTTTTTTTTTTGTATTATTTCTCTACTTTGTAAACCTAATGCCTATATACTATTCCTTTGTATTCCTTTTTATATAAAGGAAATTGGGGCTGTATGGGAGCCCTTTCACTCCCCGCATTGTTCAGGGTTCCGGTTCAGGGTTTGGGTTCTGGAGAAGGCTGCACACAAATGAAAAGAGACTAAAAAAGTATTAATTTGGGAATACTGTGGGCCAGACGGGAGCCCACCTCTAGTGGGAGAACTACACATTGCTCTGGCCTTACCATCCTTTTTATTGAGACTATGGGATACACCCATAACCTTTAGGCAGGGAATTCCAATAACAAAATATATAAGACAGAGGTGGAGGCTCCTTCAGTTAACAATGTTTCAACTAAACAGTGAGTGGTTAGAACAATTAAGGTTGTTGACCAGCCTTCTGGATTCCTGTCTACATCTTTCTATTAGTGAGAGAATATTCGGTTTCCAGAAGGGCAGTAAGTTTATTAATTGACTCTAAGTTAAATGTTAAATTTTGCATTTAATTCATGCCAAATTAGAGTCAATAGCTGAAGAAAGTGTCACTCTTTGCTAAGACTGATTTTAGCTTTGGCCTGTCATGTTTGAAACACATCTAATTCAGACTGACATTAAATAGTCTCTGTTTACCCCTGTCAAATGATGATAATGCTTCATTTGCCTTTCTCACATAGTCCTTAGTATCATACTGACCATATATGTGAAATTACACTAAAAACATGAACCACTTGTTCAAAACTACATACTTTTCTCCAAAGACACAAAAATAGGATGAAATATGCAAGGATCTTATAAAGAGAAATGCTTATGAGAAAAAGTGAGGAGGGAACTGGGGGAGGCTGGGTGGCCCTCAGTCTGCAATGTGTGTGTAAGCCTGAGAGCAGGAAGGTAGGTAGAAGGTCTCTAGTTCTGTGTAGGTTGGGAAGGATTTGGCAGAATTGTTAGGGAATCCTTGATTCAAAGTCTGCCTTCAGAGAATATCATGCACTAGTATATCAAATAGCGGCCTATCTTTGCATTACTGAGGACTCAGTGCCTGGCTGGGGGATGCTCATGGGAAGTGGCCACAGTGCACAAACAGCAATGGATCTCAGAGCTCAGTACTGTGGACCTTGGTCAATTATGTTCTCCATAGATGGAATACTGAAAAGCACATTTGAATGACCATTGTAGTACTCTAGTATTTATATCCAAATTTATAGGCAAAGTTAGCATGTTAAATTTGACCTACCGATATTGTTGACAGCTTCATGTCCTTTAATATAACAGCTTTTAAAATGTATGGTGTATGTTCCTTGTTTTTGTTTAATCCCTAAAAAGTAATTATATATTTTGGAAAGAGATATTGCTGGATATTAAATTATTATTCAAACTTCTAATGATATGTGGTGAAGAGAATGAAATAAAAACTAAATTTAACATTATTTTCTTAAACCTTATACCTGCTACCATTGAAGCTTCATAAACATTCTGCTAAATATTATTGCAAATTACAAATGAAAGAAAATTCTAAGTATCACTTAATCAACCCAATATATTAGTTATTCTGTGGCTTCTGGGAAAATGTACAGTTATTATCTTTAAGCAATTTTTCTGCATATTTTTCAATCTCTTCCTTGTTTATTAAGACACAAACACAGGCAGTAACATAATTTGAATCATAGAATTTTGTAGAATATTCTAAATTCTTATATTGAAACAAAATTTTTTGTATAAAACTAAAAACCAAAAAGGAAAGCATACTAATACAGTATTTGCTTCCTTTGTCTTTTCTTGTTGAGATTTTTATGTAAATTGATAGTTGTTTGTAAATATTTTTAAAACTAAAAACAAAGAAGAGAGAGAGATTTTCACAGCATTTAAGTATATGTATCCGAGTGCACCTACACTAAAATCTATCTAGATCATTAGCAAATACCTCTAGTTTTCTCTTAAAGAAAACAGCTGTTTTTAAACTTGAATAAGTAAAATAGAAAAACTAGAATTTATCTTACTCAATAATAAAAAACAACACTCAAATTATACTTTGAATGGCAATAGAGGTAGTAATAGATGGAAATTATTGCTATCAAGCAGCCTAAAACACATTGCTCTTAAAGATCATGACTCTAAGACGCTGCCTAACAAGCTAAATGTAGTGGTGGAGTATCATGTATGGTCCTTAGTTTCACTGGTCTACTTGAGATTAAAAGAACAATAGACTCAACTACTTGATGAGAGGGTCCAAGTCATATGGTTTTGCATTCTTAGCTTCCCACAAAATTCCTGACCCTGAAGTTTATTAAGAGTAGTCTGAATTATAATTCAGAGCACCTCATTTCTCATACGAAAGTATCCAATGGTTTCCTTTAGCAATTAGAATGAATGAACCTCTGGAGAATGCTTAAAGGCCATATAAAATCCTGAATTAATTCTGCACCTTAATATCTTAACAATTTCTTATTCTCTGCAGTTGGACTGAATTATACTTTATTGTCAATTAAAAGAATTAGGTAAATTTTTGCTCAGATATTTTATACATTTATTTGCCTGGACTTGGTATAATTTTTCTCCAGGTGGCTCATTTTGATCATTATTATTATTTTAATATATATTATTGATTTTTTACAGAGAGGAAGGGAAAGAGATAGAAACATCGATGAGAGAGAAGCATAGATGAGCTGCCTCCTGCACACTCCCTATTGGGGATGTGCCCGAAACCAAAGTACATGCCCTGACCGAAATCAAACTCGGGACCTTTTAGTCCATACATAGGCTGACGCTCTATCCATTGAGCCAAACCAATTTTGGCCAGGTTTGATTATTATTTATGGTCCAACTTAAATCTCATACAAATACCATCTCTTTAGAGTTGTCTTTTCTGATCAAGTTTTCTAAAATACATTCTTAAGCCCTAGCTAGTTAGGCTCAATGGGTAGAGCATTGGGTTGTGGATTGAAGGATCCAGGGTTTGATTCTGATCAAGGAACACTTTTATTGCAGTTCCTCCCTAGCCTAGGCCTTGGTTGGAGCACTTGCAGGAGGCAACCAATCAATGTGTTTCTCTCACATTGATATTTCTCTCTCTTCTTATCACTCTGTACTCTCTCTAAAAATCAATGGAAAATTATCCTCAGGTGAGGATTAAAAAACAATACAATTAAATAATAAAATACATTCTCAGTTCCAGTCCAATATATATTTTCCCTTATGCAATAGCCTGTTTTGTTCTTTATAGCACTTATCACTATCTAAAATTCAATCTTCTCATTATTTGTTGTCCTTCTTCCACATATAAGAATACTAAAGGCCCAATGCACAAAATTCATGCAAAGGGCTTAGCCCTCGCAACAGCTCTGGCAACTTGGTTGTTCCAGAAGCTCATTCTGGAAAGTCATTCTGCTGTCTGGTCTAATTAGCATATTAGATCTTTATTATATAGGACTAGTGGCTTGGTGCATGAAATTTGTGCATGGGGGGTATCTCTCAGCCTGGCCTGCACCCTGTTCAATCTGGGACCCCTTGAAGGATGTCCTACTGCCGGTTTACAGGGATCAGGCCTAAATCAGCAGTAGGAAATCCCTCTCACAATCTGGGAATGCTGGCTCCCAACCTCTTACCTGTCTGCCTGCCTGCCTGATTGAGCCTAACTACTCTGCCTGCTGGCCTGTTTGTCCCTAAGTGCCCCCCACTAGCCTAATCACCCCCAATGTCCCCCCTGACAGTCTGCTTGCTCCCAACTGCCCCTCCCCCTACTAGCCTGCTTACTTTTACCTCCCCTCCCCACTGGCCTGCTCATCCCCAACTGCCCCCTTGATGGCCTGCTCACTTCAAACTGTACCCTCTCTGTCCTGATAACTCCCACTGACCCCCACTGATCACCTGTTTGCCCCCAACTGACCCCCTGCTAATCTGCTCATCCCTAACTTCCCCCTCCTCCAGCCTGATCAGAACTGCCCCCCCTCTTGGCCCCTAACTGCCTCTACCTTGGCTCTGCCACCATAGCCTTATCCAAAAGAACATCCAGAAGGTCTCCTGGAAAGTCTTCCAGTATAATTAGCATATAACCATTTTATTAGTATATAGCCTGGTGCATGGGTGGAGGCCAGCTGGTTTGCCTAAAGGGTGTCCTGGATCAGGGTGGGGAATCCCTTGGGGCCTGGGGCTGCCTGGGTGAGGGGCCTATGATGGTTTGAAGGTCAACCATGCCCCTATGGGGTGAGGGTCCCTGCTTGGGGGTCATGACCAGCTTGGGTGAGGGGCTGCTGGCTTTTTGAGGCTAGCTAAGCATCCCAGCATGGACCCTCACCCCATGGGGGCATGGTCAGCCTGGGTGAGGGCTGGTGGCTGTTTTCAGGCAGGCCATGCCCCCTGGTGACCCAAGCTCTCAGCCTCTCCTTTTTTTTTTTTTTTGCAGTCACTCCTTCAGCAATGGCCAGGGTGGACATAAAGCTTGGCTTTCTCTAGTGCTGAGCGCAACCCAAGCTTTCTGCTCACTCCAGCTCCATGTTGTGTTAATTTTCATACTTGCTCCTGATTGGCTGCTGGGAATAGTAGAGGGATGGTCAATTTACATGTTTTTCTTTTATTAGTACAGTGGTACCTCAAGATACGAGTGCTCTAACATACGAGATTTTTGAGATACGAGCCGTCAAGCGAGCAATTTTTGCTTTGAAATACGAGCAACAGTTGAGATACGAGTAATTGCCTGGATTGGCCGGCTGCACACAACCCACCAGTTTACCGAGACTCGAGCATCTCATAGTTTCCCACGCCTCAAGGTTACGGAACGAATTAAACTCATATCTAGAGGTACCACTGTATAAACAACTACCATGAGATATCTCTACTTTATCATTAGAATCTAAAACAATGCCTATTACTAGTGTTATCAAAAAAGGACTTCCTTGTATTTAGAAAATAATTATTTGAAAGTGCATGGCATATGCTTTGTAATTTATGGTGAATTGACTCATTTTTAATAAGCCGGTAAACTACATAACATTATGTAGTTTATGTTCTGGTGTTAATCCATCAGAAGCTAACATCGAAATTTGTGGTTTCTAGCCTAGACAGAAAGTTCCCATTCAGTTTATCTTTCCTCAAGCATACTTGTTTATCAGACAGCTTCTAAGTTATTGGAAATAAAAGTAATGCATGGATATATGTAATTGCATTTGAGATCAAGCTACTTCATTTTGCATATCTACCATCCCTTTTATATTGATTGCTTCTTGAGATTGAAGTTGGTGTTCAACATATTATCAACCATATTGTCTATTCAGGAAAAAAAAAAATTATATACCACACGAATTAGCACAGTTTGTCAACTGTATTTTACAAGGATACTGGAAACTAAATTTTAAGTAGAACTTCCTTTCCACCTAATGAAGCTCAAATCTCTTTTCTGATATTGTGTGGACTTCAGAAGCTAAATAGATGGAACTTGACAGAATAATGTATAATGAATGTGGTATCTAATATAGATCTTTTCACTTATAAATATTAGTTAAAAGACTGACTGAACTAAAGAAATGACAACAAATACTATACACATTTTAATTTTAATAACAAACTTTGCTGTAATAGTAAGATTAAAATGGGGTTAACAAGAATATCAAAACATATTTTTCCTTGCTAGAAAAATCATTTTTTGACTCCTAGGTGGTGAAAAGACTTTGATACTTAAATAACAATTAAGGCTAGTTATATTTACTTATAACAGCATGTAAGAATTCCAAAGTTGAGTTAATTTCTCTAAACAAATCAACAATATGTTTACTATTGCCCGTTACATAAGGTAAGAAGCTTGGCAGCCTAGAGTTACTACTTAAAATTATTGCCAGTTGGAGTTGTGTTAATTACAAAAAGGACTGAAGCAAGTTTTGATTTTATTTAATTTGATTTTAATTGGTTTTAGGGATCATTTCCATTTAAGCAATGCTCAGAAAACACTGAAGCATAAGATAGTTACAAACTCTACTATATACATACTAAATTGTGATCTTCAACCAGATATATTAACTCTAAAATAGTATCTCACTCTAATGTTTCACTAGATGTCCAATGTGTTTTAATTTTGTTTAAAATAAGGATCTAAATACTGGTCAATTTGATATGGAAAGGTCTTGTTTCTAAATTGTTGAAAATCCATACAAATAATAAGTAAAATATGAAAGCAGAGTTATGATTCTACTTAGGATGTAGAAAATTGTGATAATGTCATCTCCAATTTAAAAACCAACATGAGAAAAACATAATCTATTAAATCATACTTTTTATTGAGCCCATCAGAGAAAAAAATTAAAGCTTTGTGTTTCAAGAGGTGAAAATAACTTTCATGGAGAGAAGGAATATACCCTTCTTAGCATATGGGAGAAAGAGGTGATTGCCATAAATGGGGTAAAATAACATCAGTTGATACTTTCATAAAATCTTGAGGGTCAAGTGCAGGATGGCATATCAATATGGCATACTAGGCATTCAAGAAACAGAGAAAGTCTGCAATTAATCTCAGGATATTTTCAACAAGCTTATACTAGTGCTTATAAGAAAGCTTGGAAAAAGGACTTTGGTCTAAGGAGAGATGACACTTACTTATAGGTCATCTGTAGGATTTGATTGGCTGCTGGAAGAAGATAGTCATTATGCCACACCTGCTTCACTAGATATTTTCCTCCATAGTATGTAAAAGGCTTTAAGTTGATGGTGCAGTAGCAACAAATAATTTCAGCCACAAGGTTCTTACAAATCCCATTCTCCTGTGGAATGGGAGAAATAAAATTTGCTTTTGGGATATGTATAGAAATCTCTTCCAAACCCACCACACAAGCAATGATTTATTGATGATGAGTTGGGTAAAAGAAAAAACCTCTGTCTCCAGGCTCAAGGGTATGTACCAATATCAAAACAAAATCTACCACTGCTGATAATGGGGCAGAAAGATACTGCCTACCTAAGACCAGCCATAGTTAGAAGATAAAGAGTATGGCTGCAATAGTCAGAAGAAACATGAATGTTGAGGAATCACTACCCATGAGGACTGGGGACATAGGGCTTGCTGAAAATTTAGTTTTATCCAAAAATAATACCTGTCTCTACTGTGTGGAACCAGCAACAAGCAACACCAGTCTATCACCAAGAAAGTGTGTGGGGGGCTGGAGAGACTAGAGAGAAAGATCCCCCTCCGTGGCACATGTATGTGGTAACTGCTGAAATCTGAAAGTGAAGCAGGGATCCTAAGAAAATATTTCTAGCACAGCAAGCTCCATTCCAAACATAAGGTAACAGCAGCCCAGTAGCAGTTCCTCATTAATGGCCTGACAGAAGCAGGGGTGTACCAGGTATAGCTACCATTTACCTCATTTCCTCTTGTTCTTCACAAAGTATCTGCTAAAAAAAAATAACATACAAGAAAAATCAAGAAAACATATTTTCAAGGTAAAAATAATCAATACAACTAAATTCAAAGATTATGCAGATGCTGGATATCTGGATATACCAGAGAGACACTACAAAATAATTCTGAATATTACAATAATTCTTAATACTAGAAGCCTGGTGCATGAAATTCATGAACAGGTGTTTTGTGTATGTGTATGTGTATCCCTCAGCACAGCCTGCACCCTCTCCAATCTGGGATCCCTCAAGGGATATACAACTGCCCGCTTAGGACCGATCCCACCCTGCCAACCTGATCGATGCCTAACTGCTCCCCTGACAGCCCAATTACCCCTTACTGTCCTTCCCTGCAGGCCTGGTCACCCCTAACTGCCCTCTCATGCTGGCCCAGTCACCCCTAACTGTCTTCCCCTTCTGTCCTGGTTGCCTTCAACTTCCCTTCCCTATAGGCCTGGGTCCCCCCAACTGCCCTCCTCTGCAGGTCTGGTCCCCCCAACTGCCCTTGACTGAAGGCCTGGTTGCCCCCAACTGCCTTTCTGGCAGGTCAGGTCACTCCTAACTGCCCTCCCCTGCCAGCCATCTTGTGGTGGCCATCTTATGTATTGGAGTGATGATCAATTTTCATATTATCTCTTTATTAGTTAGGATGACAAAGTATCTGGTGGAAAAGGTAAGCAAAATGCATTAAAAAGGAAATATTCAACAAAGAAGTAGAAACTACACAAAAAATAAAAAAGAAATGCTAGCTATAGAAATAGTTGAACTCATGATCACACTGGGTACATCTGAGGAAAACAACAGCAAATTTGAAGATCTACTGCCAAAAATTATCCAAGACAAAACATAAAAAAGAATAAATTAATAAATAAATAAATACAACTAAACCAAAGTACCTTAGAGCTATGTAATAATATATAATGGTCCTATCTTCTCTGTAATCAGTCTTCCAGAAGGATAAAAAGAAGAGATCAGTTGCAAGAAAATTTGATGAGTCCTTGACTGTGTTACTCAGTTGGTTGGGCTTCATTCCATGCACTAAAAGGGTGCATGTTCAATCAGTGACACCCAAGGCACATGCCCAGGTTGTGGTTCAATCCTTGTAGGGAACATGCAGGATGCAGTAGATAAAGTTTTAGCTCTCACATAAATGTGTCTTTCTTTCTCTCTTGCACCCTTGCTCTCTCTCTAATATGATGAGACAGTGGACAAAAATTTTGCAAAAATAATGGAAAATAAACCACAGAGCCAAGAATCTTAGAGAATCCCAAGTAAGAAATATATGGAGGAAATGGTTGGTACATAGATAAACACAGATGAAGAAAGATGAAAATAGCTGGTAAGCAACTGGAGGGGGTGAGGTGGAGGAGGGAAAACAAAACATTACATAAAAAGAAACAACAAAATATATAACAGACTTCTTGTCAAGAACCCTGCAAGCTGTAAGACAAGGGATGACATTTAGAAAGTATAGGGAAAACATGCAATTCAGAGATCAATAATCTCTAAAAATATGTTTAAAAATGTCTAAAGCTGTTTTAGTGATTTTTGTATTGTTTTAGTTTTCTGTTATTTATTGCTGCTCTGCTTTTGACTGTTTCTCCTAGTTGTTTTGACTTTTATTTGTTCCTTACTAATGTTTAAGTTTTTATTTTGTTTTTTAAGGAAGACACTAAAAAAGTTGATTCAGACATTTCTTCTTTCCTAATGTAAACATTTTAGTGCTATAAATTATCCTCTACTGCTTTGTTGACAGCTCATAATAATTAACTTATTTTGTTTTCATTTATATGTAGTTAGAAACATTTTCTGAGGCCCTATTTTATATTGTTTGACCTGTGTTTTGTTTAAAGCTATGTTATTCTATTTTCATATGTTTGGATATATTCCTGAAATCTTTCCCAGATTTTCTGAAAATGATTTCTATTTTAATACTAGGGGTCAGAGAATATACTTGACATGACTTGAATTCTTCTAAATGCTATTAAAATTTAATATTACAAACTATTGTTTCCAAATACTGAGAGATTTTTCTGTTATCACTTGCACTATGACTTTAAATCTTTTAAATTTTTTGAGATTTGTTTTGTGACCAGAATAAGGTTTATTTTGGTAATATCCTATAAGTGCTTAAAAACAATGTATATTCTGCTGCTTCTGAGGGGCATATTCTATAATTGAAGATTAGATCCTATTTGTTGATGGTGTTATTAAATTATTTTATATCCTCTTTTATTTTTATCAACTTATTTTAATAATTGGTAAGAAAATATTGAAGTCTCTAATTATCCTATTCAATAGGTTCTCGGGTTACATCAGAGATCATTTCTATGGCACGACATAACACGATTTTTGCCATAAGTTGGAACCCACCTACCTAAGCAACTGTAACTCACATGGAACACATACACAGTAATGAAGTGATACAGAAAAAAAGATTAAAAGAAAGATAACAATTCCTGAACTTTACTGTGATAAATACAGTAAATGATAAAAAAAACACATAATGCACATATATACATACATTGAAATGCTGCAACTTTCTTTTAATAAATAAATGAGAGATGGAGAGGTAATCACAAAACAACATATGTCGAGTCTGACATAACCTGAGGACTGCCTGTATAATAAAAGCCCTGAGACTGAATGGTGGAAGGACCAGAAAGACTAGTTGACTAGTTGCTATGATGCATGCTGCCCACCAAGGGACAGATACTCAATGAAGGAACTGAATCCTGGTGGTCAGTGTGTTCACAGAGTGAACGCCACTGGCTAACCTGGATGAGAAACGCTCCCCCAGTAGGCTGATCCCTGCGGGCCATGCCCTCCACCAGTGATGGAATCCTATATACCAGGCCTCTCTAGTCTTTCCTAATAAAAGAGTAATATCCAAATTGACCATCATTCTAACACACAAGATGACTGCCCCTTTGTGGTCAAAGATGGCCACTTCCATGTGGACATAAGATGGCTGCCAAAAGATGGCCAGCAGGGGTGGGCAGTTGGGAGGGATCAGGCCTGTAAGGGAGAGCAATTGGGAGTGAGCAGGCCTGTAGGGGAAGGCAGTTGGGGGCAACCAGGCCTACAGGAGAGTGCAATTAGGGGCAATCAAGCCAGCAGAGAAGGGCAGTTAGGGATGACTAGGCCAGCAGGGGAGGGCAGTTAGGAGTGACCAGGCCGACAGAGGAGAGCAGTTAGGAGCAATTGGCCAGCAGAGGAGCAGTTAGGCATCAATCAGACTGGCAGGGGAGTGGTAAGGGGGTGATCACGCTCACAAGCAGAAGCAGGTAGGGGCAATCAGGAAGTCAGGTAGGTGAGTGGTTGGGAGTCAGCAGTCCTGGGTGGTGAGAGGGATGTCCGACTGCCCATTTAGTCCCAATCCCATTGGGTTTGGGACTAAACGGGCAGTCAGACATGCCTCTAGGTGTCCCAGATTGGAGACGGCTCATATCTCAAAAATCTTGTATGTTAGGGCACCTGTATCTCAAAGTACCACACTAATTGCATTGCTCTTAAATCTACTTAAAGTGATATTAATATAGCTGTCCCTGTTGCCCTGTATTTAATATTTGTATAGTATATCCTTTCTCATCTTTTCCTTTTCAACTTATGTGCATCATTAAATTTGAATTTAATCTCACTTGTAACTTATAGTTGAACCTTACTTTTATTTTATGCAATCTGCTAATCTCTGTTTTAATTAATGTTTCTAAATAAGTCACATTTAATGAATTAGGCTTAACTGCCATTTAATTTTTCATTATCTTTTTATGTTTTTCTGGTTCTTTTTTATTTCTTTCTCTAGGTTATTTAAATATTTCAGGGAATTTTATGATAGTTACATAAATAAGAAAAAATCTTATATACAACTCATGATAACACCCACTCTGCTTTTTATCATTACGTTGTGCAGATCCATATTTTAATCTTGTATAATTTTGTCTAGATGAAGGACATTACTTAAAATTTCTTTGTAGTATGGTTCTGATGGTGATTAATTTTTATATATTTTTCATCATAAAAAGTCTTTACCTTTTTATTGAAATAAAACTTGGCTGGGTGAATAATTATTTTTTGACAGGTGCTTTTTAAATAACTTTAAATATGTTTTTCTTCTATTTTCTCACTTGTCATTATCCTCATTTCTGTTCTTTTTTTAAAAATAATGTGCCTTTTTCTCCAACTGTTTATAAGAATTTATCTTTTCTCTGGGATTATGATTATGATATGCCTTGATGTAGTCTCTTTTTCATTTTTTTTGTTGTTTATTTGTTGGATTGGTAGGGGCACATTGAGATTATTTTATCTGTGGATTTATAGGTTTAATAAAATTTGGAAAAGTTTTAGTCATTATTTCTTTAAATATTTGTTCAGTCTCCCCCTTCGACACTTTGAAGAATGCTATTACATATAAATTATGCCACTACAATGTTCCTACTGTTAACTGATATTCTGTTAAACATTATTGTTTTGGTTACTATGGTTTTCTTTTAATTACATTTCTATTATTATGTCCTTAATTCACTAAATCGTCTGCAATTCCTATTTGCCAGTAATAGCACTTGGTAATATTATTTTTTATCTCAGATACTATAGTTTCCATGTATAGAAATGTGATTTTGAAATAAAACATATATATTTCATGCATCTAAATTTTTGAACATATGGAATAGTCATAACTTTTAATTCTAGCTAAATCTAACAATTATGTCCCCTATGGTTCTATTTCTACTGATTGCTTCTTCACATGTCTAATGATTTTTTTATTGGATTCTATTGATTGCTTCTGTATATGTCTATTAATTTTTTATTGCATGATATGTCTTTTATTTTTTTGGGTGGAATATATTTTATATATCCATAAATATTTTAAGAGTTTTACTTTTTACAATGGTGAATCTTTTACTTTGGGGTAATGGTGGTTATTTTATATTCTTATAAATATTTTAAGCTCTGTTCTGGGAGAAGTTGGCTTTCTGCAAATGATCCTTTCATTCTAGCTCTTAAAACTTGTTAGATGGCACTGGAATAGTGCTCAGATTAGAACTAATTATTCCCCTCTACTGATATATTACTCTTCTATGTACCCTACTCCATTTTCTCTGAATTATAAATCTTTCCAGTATTCCTGGCAGAAGTAAGCACTGATCCCTTTAAGAGCATAGCAAAATGTTAACCTTTAATCACTGTGTGTTTCTTTCCTCAGTCTCAGGTAATTTCTTCACAATACTGGATAGAAAATAAAAACTTTATACTACTTTAAATAATCATAAAATAGAATTAGGATAAAACTTACTAACAAATATATAAAAAGAACATACATACCAATAGTTTTCTTGTGAACATGTTATAGGCATAGCAGTTTCAGTTCTAGTTTGTACAAGGAATGGCCTTGACCATAAGACTTTGGCTGGCACAGATCACTCAACTACAGAAATTTAACCTTAATCATTCACATAGGTACCAGCAAGGACACTGTCCGCATGTGCACAATCACTCCCCCCCGATCACTTTTTCTGCATTCCCTTTACCTCCTTATAAAATCCTTTGCCTGCACTGAGACATTAAGATGGGCTTTGGGATGAGAATCCTCCTTCTTCTCTGGTGACTAGCACTTGAATAAACTGCTTTCCTTTGAACACACATCTCTCATGAGTTTGGCTTTTGTTGTGGCAGGTGGCTGAACCTATGTTCAGTTAAAAATCAGTCTCAGTAAAATTAAGCTCAAATAATCACTTTCCTTCATTGACTGATTTATTAAAAAGTTGTTTTATATGTTTTATCTATTTTTTGATGCTTCAGGTTGAAGAATAAATCCCATCTCAATTTTCCATTTTTTTTTGTGTGTGTGTGTGTGGGGAGGGGAAGCAGAATTTAATACATTTTTAAAGCTGGAAAGGATATGTACTTTGTTGTGACACATTCCTTATATTTTTTTAATATTTCTGTGAGTTACATATTATTTTATAATGTCACTAAAGTAACAAATCAGCTTTAGTTAGAAGATATATTTTTGATGCCCAAGTCTACATTACAACAGTTGGTAAGAATAATAAAACAAGAATCATCAACACAACATTGTGTTGTCATTACTTAATAACTGGTGGGATCTTAACAGCATTTCAGACACTATAAAACATGAATATTCATTAAGATTGCTCTGAATCATATAGTGATATCAGAGGGAAGCTTCAAGGGCATGCTCTTTCCTGTCTTTTGATTCAAGGCAGATAGTACTGTTAAAATATTACCATATTAAGATAGGAAGTTCACTGCTACTTTCTCCCTTTCAAATTTTTATTAGGTTTTGGAATTGTCTGTATTCATTACACTTAAGCTTTGGATATTGAGTTTGTGCACAGAATATTGGCAAAAAGCTAAATAAATCAATAAGCAGTCAACAAGTTCAGAAGCTGTTATATAGGGCTACTTTAAGGTCAACTACTGTTTCATTAACAGATTTTTTTTCACTATAATATTTAAAAATGTTGATGGAGTTCCCTTTTATGTGGATTAGCAATTCACCTTCATGACAGGGTATGAGAAAGAACAGATTTCTCTCTTTTTCTATCTCTTTCTCTCTTCAACTCACTCTCCCTATTCTCTTTCTGAATGGTCTAGTTCAATAATAATAGCATTTTAGGGGGAAAATTAATAAGCAAATAATTTCCCCATATCAGATATAAAAATAATTAATACACTTTTCAAACCAAGTATGTAATTAAAAGTATAGGCTTTTTATTCTTAATAATTGCAAAAATATATACCTCTCTAGAAGTGTTAGATAGAATAATGATCCATAAAATAGATCTGTATATTAATACCCATAACCAGTAAATATATTACCCCATATGGCAAAAGGGACTTGGCTGATGTGATTAAGTTAAGTAACTTGAGATGGGGAGGTTTCCTATATTATTTTTTGGAGCCCAATATAATCATAAGTGTTCTTATAAGGCAACACATGGAAGCAGAAGATTAGTCAGAGAAGATGTGACAATAGCAGAAGTTGGAATAATGCAAATACTAAAAGAAGAGGCTACTAGACAAAGAATGTAGGCAGCCCCTAGAAGTAAAAAAAAAAACAAAAACAAACAAACAAACAAACAAACAAACAAACAAAAAAACAAGAAATGTATTACCCTTAGAAACTACAAAGGAAAGAGAAATTCTACCAACCACTTTGCAGTTAGCCCAATGAAAATAATTTTAGATTTTTGACCTGCATAATTGAAAGAGAATAAATGTGTCTTATTTTACAGCCCTACATTGTAGTAATTTGTTACAGCACCAGTAAGAATACACTCTCCAATGAGGCATCACTTTTTACTTTTCCTTACAATTTTTATGTAAAACAATTTTTCTCTAATAGGCTATAACCTTTTTGAGGTCAGGAAATTTTTTACATCATGTTGCTTAACATAGTGCCTTTTACTATGAGTGCTTTAAATATAAAATTTAAGCTCACCACTAATAAGGTCCTTGCAATGAAAGATCCCCAATAAATAAAAATTCTAACCATTCACAAAGGAAAGAAAGATTCTGTGATGAATGAAGCATGTAATAAGTTAAGCAAGAATATAGTCAGTACTAGGCATTAACTGTTTAGCATTTTCTGAATTGACCTTTTTAATTTTTGGCTTTGGATTAATTTTTAAAAAAATTAAAATTAAAAATATATATTAAATGTTATAGTTGTGCCAGATATCACTATTTAGGTAGTTTTGATTGAAAGATATAAATATGAGAGTTCTTTTTTTCTCTCCACAACTTTGCAGTACTAGAGTCATAAAAGAAAATAAATGTATAGAGGTTGGGAGACTTAAGTCTCCTAGTTTTAGAGAAGTTGAGAAGAATTGTCTATGTATCCAGCTTGTGTTTAAGGTTCTCGAATTTCTATAGTAAAATTTTATTGTGTAGGGATGAGGTAATTGAATTTTATTTTATTTTTAGTGAAGGGATAAAAAAGTTGATAGGGATGAGAACATTGTGGGTGGGTGGGGGAGACTAGAAGGCTTTACCTCACTAACTATAGATTCCACACATACTTTGGAAAGTTAGCTAAAAGGATAGAAGTTTAACTGCATAATGAAGATCTGGGATTGCATGGAAATAAATTGAAAACCACAATTACCCACTCTCATGCTGCACGACTATGGTTTGTCTTTTCCTTGTGGAACTACACCATGCAGACACTCTCCTATAATATTCAGGAATCCTAGTGAGGTAATAGTGAGGAATATTCACATCTTCTTTGAGAAAGAGGCATAAATGAGCAAGTCACATTGGAAATGAGATGGGATAGTGATGTCCCTGTGATTATTTCTTGTAAAATATCTAATTAAAATGAGAAGTTCATTGTTGGGAGTATTCTTTATGGGTCTGTCATGTTTCTGCAAGTCTTGAAAGCTAATATAATGAAAGCTTCGTTCCAGAGTAAATTTTTTTTTTTCATGGACATTTACAGAGTAAACACTTGAAAAATAGTGATAGCATCTTCCTCCAACAGGAATAAAGAGTAGGTTTATTTGACAGTCAGAATAGTATCTCCCTAGAGGGCAAGATTTGGGCAGATTTTTGTGCAGCCCTTTATAGAGGGTTGAGATTTACTATATGTGCAGCATCTACCTATGTATTCCTTGTCATCCCTGTGATATTTGGTGTCTACAAGGAGAATTGGCATGAACATGAAGCTCATGCTGCTTGATGTATCCTGAGTAATAAAGTGCTTTATCTCTGTCCCAGGAGATCATTAATGTCTTCTGATAACATCCACAAAATTATGGCAGGCTAATTTGTTATCTTACAAGTAGGGAAAATCTCTGATCCTACACACATTTAACTGAGTTTCTAACATTTGACTGAGTTGTGTGTTTTTATTCCATTGGTAAATTAAGGCTTTGCATACTCATTGATTTCATTTAGATCTCTAACTTTGTACTATTTACCATGATAAAGATTGAATGAACATGCAGACTTACTCAGTGATTTCAAAATGCAATTCCTGAGCCATTGTAATAAGAACCTCTCACAGCACACTTATTATAATAGAATATTTGAGAGTGGGGTATAAGAATCTATACTTTAAAAAATATCCTCAGACAATTCTAAAGCACTCTAATGTGTATATGGTTTATTGGAAATCATTTCTTGGGCAAATAGATTTCTTAGAAATGAAGTGGGTTAGTGAGAAGTCATCAGCTCTCTATCTTTGTCAAAACAAATACAAGGCTTCACACTTAAGAGAATTTTTTCAAGTTTATAAGCAATCTTATATAATAAAAGGCTAATATGCAAATAAACTGAACAGCAGGATGACCAGTCACTATGACACACACTGACCACCAGGGGGCAGGCACTTAACACAGGAACTTCCCCCTAGTGGTCAATGCACTTCCACAGGGGGAGCACCACTAAGCCAGAAGCTCAGCTCATGGCTGGCAAGCACAGGGGTGTTGGTAGGAGCTTCTCTTACCTCAGCAGCAGCACTAAAGATATCTGACTGTCTGCTTAGGCCTGCATCCCCTCAGGGCTCCCAGACTGTGAGAAGGTGCAGGCCAGGTTGAGGGATGCTCCCCTGAGTGCACGAATTTCATGTGTTGGGCCTCTAGTCCATAATAACACTGTCACCACTTAATATTTTAGGTTTGCAAATTCAGTTCTTAAGTAATTAATTTTAGGATTTGGGTGTTTAAACACACAAAAATACATACACACACACACACACACACACACACACACACACACATGAACATTGTTTATTTATTTCATATGCAGTGGGCACAGGTTTTACCAGACAGTGTACTGACTTATCTATTTGAATTAGAACCCCGAACAATAATATTTCAGCAGTAGGGTAATGTAAGTGAGAGATACCTATATTCTCAATAAATCTGTTACTAAATTAGCCTTTTTTATTTGCTAACAACTTTAAAACTATTATATTAAAAGGGTAATATGCAAATTAATCTTAAAAGCAGAACAATAAATCACTATGACATGCACTGACCACCAGGGGTCAGATGGTCAATGCAGGAGCTGCCCACTGGTAGTCAGTATGCCCCCACAAGGGGAGCTCTGCTTAGCCACAAGAAGGCTGAAGGCTGTGAGATCAGCAGTGGTGATGGGAGCCTCTCTTGCCTCCTTGGCAGCGCTAAAGATGTCTGACTGCCAGCTTGAGGGGAGGGGATTTAAGTTTGCAGATGGACATTCCCGAGGTCTCCTGAGATGCCAGAAGATGTCTCATTGCCAGCTTAGGCCCGATCCCCCAGGGAGTGGGCCTAAGCTGGCAGGTGGATATCCACCAAGGGTCCCCGACTATGAGAGGGTGCAGGCCAGGTTGAGGGACCCCTGGGGTGCATGAATTTTCATGCACCAGGCCTCTAGTCCTTTCTAATAAAAGAATAGTATGCAAATTGACCATCACTCCAACACACAAGATGGGTGCCCCCATATAGTCAAAGATGGCTGCCTCCATGTGGACACAAGATGGCCACCACAAGATGGCCAGCAAAGAAGGGCAGTGGTGGGTGATCAGCCCTACAAGGGAGGACAGTTAGGGCTGACTGGCCTTGCAGAGGAGGGCAGTTAGAGGCAACTGGACCTTCAGAGGAGGACAGTTGTGGGGGGACCCATGCCTGCAGGTGAGGGCAGTTGGGGTGACTAAGCTGGTAAGAGAGGATAGTTAGGGGTGACCAGGCTAGCAAGGGAGGGCATTTTGGGGTGATTGGGCCAGCAGGGGAGAACAGTTGGGTGTGACCAGGCCTACAGAGGAGGACAGTTAGGGGCAACCAGGCCTGCAGGGAAGGGCAGTTAGTGGTGATCAGGCCAGTAGGAGAGGGCAGTTGGGAGGGACAAGGCTGGCAAGGGAGAGAAGTTAGAGGAGTTCAGTTCAGTAGGGGAGGGCAGTTAGAGGTCACCAGGCCGGCAGGGGATGGCAGTAAAGGGCAATCGAGCTGGCAAAGGAGCAGTTAGGCATCTATCAGTCTGGCAGAAGAGTAGTTAGGGGGTTATCAAGCTGACAGGCAGAAGCAGGTAGGGGCAATCAGGCAGGCAGGTGAGTGGTTGGGAGCTAGTAGTCCTAGATATGAGAGGGATGTCCGACTGCCCATTTAGGCCTGATACCAGTTGGAATGGGCATTCGAACATCCCTCACAGGGTCCAAAATTGGAGAGGGTGCAGGCTTTGGTGAGGGACACCCATGCACAAATTTCATGCACTGGGCCTCTAGTACTATTATAATAGGATAGAAAGAGTGTGGTTATACAGTGTATCCTTGCTTGTTTAGTTCTTGGTTCTGAGATCCCAAACAAATAAGAATATTTGAGTCTGGAATTATATAAAATGGTTATACTTAAATTACATAACCTACATTGCTTACACAGACCTAAATAAGTATCATTTTCTTATTTTAATAGACTAGTATATAATAAAGTTCCTGAATATTAAATATGATGACATTTAAAATGACTAAATCTTTAGAAAATCTATTATCTCCAACAACATTTTAAAGAAACATATACCTAAATATATTTATATAATTAGATACCTTCATCATGAAAATAAATTTATATTGCTGTTTTATAAATGGAACATACACCCTCAAACATACAAAAACACATTAAAAAACTGAGTATATTTTTGGTCTAATTTTCTCCCATGGTTAATTTCAAAATAAAAGTTCTCCAGGATGTACAGGTGAAGATAAAACTCCAACCAATTGATTAAAACTCTTTCTCCTCCCAGAGCTTTTCAAGATTGCTGTTCATAAATCAGAGTTATTTAACTGCATTCCTTTTTGTTACACTGATTTGGGCAAAAGGTGCTTCGATATTTTTTGCTACTATTTGTAATGTTTCTGTTCCTATAAATCTCAAACTCAGAAAATATTAAGGAAAAGAACACTCTTAAATAACCTATTCCTAAATGAAGAGTTTAAAGGAACAGATTGGATGCGATAATTTCACTGATGGGTTTATAATCTTTCCTATTTCTGTGACCATCTTAATTTAGCAAAATCTGTGTATGCTTATGCAAATGAATTTTGAAACAAGTTAACTAAAAATAACTATTACTTTTTAAAAAGAACATACTCTGTCACAAATTTGAAACCAATCTATGAATTAGAAAATTAAGGTAATGATACAAAGTCACGTTTATATATAAAAATCTGTCTCAGATATTTAAGACATATACATTCTGGTCTCCAAAGATTGGAATTAGGTTTGGGTCACATACAAATAACACACAACAATTCTGGTCAAATTTTTAAAGACAATTTTAATTTACTTAATCTCTTATATTAAAGAGATCCAGAGTTTGTGGCTCATAGTTGTTATGAATGTTCTACACGTTCAGGCTTAACATTTTTTTAAAAAATACATTTTTATTGATTTCAGAGAGGAAAGGAGAGGGAGAGAGAGATAGAAACACCAATGATGAGAGAGAATCATTGATTGACTGCCTCCTGCATGCCCCACACTGGGGATCGAGCCTGGGATGTAACCTGGGCATGTGCCCTTGACCAGAATCAAACCCAGGACCCTATAGTCCATAAGTTGATGCTCTATCCACTGAGTGAAACCAGCTAGGGCTGGCTTAAATATTTTTTTTTTGTTCTTATTGTGCCATCTTCATCCTATGAATTCTATCACATGGCAATATAATGCATCAATATATCATGTACAAGGGAGTTTTTCCTAACTTGCCTTAATACCACATTAAATTTATGTTTACATTTCATTGGAACAACTTAGTTTCATGGCCAAACTTGGTCACAACGCAGTGAGAGAGCAGAATAGTGATTTCTATTTCAAATGATAATGTGGCCAACTAACAATAAAGAATGTGTTACTACCAAACAAGGAAATATTTGGTTTATGGGGAGTTGATTAAAATCTGTCCTACAAATGTTAAATGGAATTATTGGGAGGAATAAGAGAAGGAAGGAATTGATGTATATGTGTTTTCTTGTTGAGACACTTCTAATATTGTGAGAAATTTCTTTAAGAAGTATCTTTCTAACTACAAATTCCATTTGCCTGATAAAAAAATAAATAAATCTTATCTCAGTTAAAAATAAAACAAACAAATAACCAACAACAAAAGCCCTGTGAATAGTCTTAAATCTCTCATTTTTTGGAAGTGAAAGTATAGGCTGTCACCAACAGCTTGACATATTACTGATATTATTTAAAATAAAAAGTTGGTTATAACTCTAGATAAATATATACATATGAAAACCTAAGCAGTGTATTATCTAACATAATAAATTTTAAAACTACTGTTTTCTGATATAAATTTTTCTCTGAGAAAATCCACTCAAAGTCCTTTTACAAAGCAGAAATATGAGGCAGTGACTGGTTCTATTCCTATACAAAAACCCTGGTCTCCTGAAACCAATAACAATTTTTTCCCATGTTGAAGAAAATCCATGGCCACTTTTACTCAACCCTTGTCTCTCTAATGATGCATATTGTATTTCTGAAAAATATAAAAAAGAATAATTCCTTGTGATACCTTATTCAAATATTATTGAGCACACAAAGAATATGTCAGGCTATGTGGGAGGTGACAATAAATTTCAAACTGACTTTAGTAAACAAAGGCAATATGACATAATGGGATTTGCCAACATCTTTTCTTTTATATAGTAAAAATCAATAAAAAATGTTTATTTGCTAGCAACAAACTTAAGTTAGCAATTGCTTTAAGTATTGGTGTTTTTCTCTCACGAAAACTGATGCCATGTTATGGTTAGATTTGAGCTGGTAATGTAGTTCTATTTCCTCAACATGTTCCCCAAACCCTTTTACATCTCCTCATCTCTACCTAATGTGTCTTCCTACACAGTTGCTTCAGTTTAGCATTAGATTAAGAGCCAGACCATCACGTTTGCATTGCAAGTAGCGGTACAGGAAGATGGAAGGAGCACAAAAAGAAAATAAATTGGTGGTTTAACTGATTTAAATTAGGAGGCTTTGATGGAACCCCACTGAATGATTAGTGATCATATAACTTGAGCCAAAACATGAGTCACATGCCTACACCTCACTCAGAGGGAGGGGTTTAAATATACCTTTTCTTTTCAATATAACTTCTCATAAAAGCAGCAACTTGCCTTTAAATGTGAATAGGAGGCTGGACACTGAGAGTATAACTGAAAGTGTCAACCGCACTGCCACCTCACAAAAATTTCCAAGAAATTTGCAGCATTTACAGAAAACCAGGATTTTCCAGGATGAGGTGCACTCACAACCTTCAAATATTGACTGGAAGCAGTCACTCTCTTGGCTCTCAAGGGGATTTAAGCCCAATTCAACATTCTCAACTTGGTGTGGAGAGCAGAGTGAAAAAACACATTGAAAAGAAGTATCTGCCCAAAAACTAGAGGATTATTCTCTTGGAGATTTTCTCTCTTAACATTTCTAGAGAAATAAATACTGAAACCAATAACCTCCTTTTGAGTAAAGAATAGAAAATAACATTGTTTTCATAGGAAAGAAAATTGTATATGACCCTGGCAATAGATTTCTCAATTTCTTAAGTTATTGAGAAACCAGATTCTGATTCCAAGATGACACCTGGGAGGATGGCAGTGAGGTAGAGTGTGACTTAAAGAGGGAGGGAAGGGGGAGTGTGTGGTGTCTGTGTGTGTGAGGCAGGGGCAGCTAGATTTTACAGAACCTTTGGGGACTAGCACATTGGGCTCACATAGCCGGAAACCTCTGT
Organism: Lasiurus borealis; assembly: GCA_004026805.1. Lineage (NCBI taxonomy): Eukaryota > Metazoa > Chordata > Mammalia > Chiroptera > Vespertilionidae > Lasiurus > Lasiurus borealis. The sequence goes on from PVJN01006310.1 coordinate 57,766, forward strand.
TACTGCTATAATCTCTCAGATCTGCCACAGAGATCACACCATTTTGAAGGAGAGAACTGCAGTAACTAGGAACCCAACTTCATTTTGAACCGGGAAGATCTCAGACACCACCCAGGACCCTACAGCCACACCAGCCAGGGAATTTCTGCCTTGGATGTGAACACACCAACACTCAGACTCTAGCCTCCCCAGCTGAAGGCTACTACTGAGAGTTTCAGAAGACACTACCCTCCCACCAGCCATAGGCTTTAACCCTAGGCACCACAACCACAGGTATAAGCAGCCACTGCCCAGGACCTTGTTGGAAGCCAGCTGTCCCTGCTAGTGGTTCTTAACCTGTGGGTCACGACCCACAGGTTCAGAACCGCTGCTGTAGAGCCTAAGACCATCGGAAAACACAGATATTTACATTACAATTCATTAACAGTAGCAAAATTATAGTTATGAAGTAGCAACAAAAATAATTTTGTGGTTGGGGGTCACCACAACATGAAGAACTATATTAAAGGATAAGCGGCATTAGAAAGGTTGAGAACCACTGGCCTGGAGTCACCTACATGCCCTTCCACCCATGCCCAGTTTTACATCTGCCATCAGACAATCAGAGCCTGCTGTTCAGGAAAAAGTTTCAAGAGGTGATGATTGCAACTTCATAGTGACTGGTCAAGTAGTCATTCTGACTGTTTTGCCATTAGGGTCAATTTGCATATAACCCTTTTATTATTGGGATAGAGGTCTGGTGCATGGGTGGGGGCCAGCCTCCATGTATTGATGGTGGCCCTGGATTGGGATGGAGGTCCTCACTTTGGGGTGGAGCCAGCAGGGTCTAGGGACTACAGGTGGTTTGCAGGGCAGCCACACCACAATTAGCATGGGGATCCTCACTAGAGGACAGAGCCTGTTGGCACAAGGGGCCATAGGCAGTTTGCAGGCTGGGCCTGCCCTCTATTATACTGGGAATTCCCATTGGGGAGCAAAGCCAGTCAAGGTGAGGGATGGCAGTTGTTTTGGTCTCTGGTCATTGGCATCATTCTATCGTTTTGGTCACTTTGGTCATTATCCTATTACATAGGATAATGAACTCATAGAAAGAGAAACTAAAGAAGTAATCCCATTTATTATTGCAACACACAAATTAAGGTACTTAGGGATAAATTTAACTAAGGAGGTAAAAGACCTGTACTCAGAAAATGACAGGATGCTGAAAAAAGAGGTAGAGGAAGACAAAAACAAATGGAAAAATATAGCAGGGGGGGATGAAGGGATAAGAGATCAAGCAAAGGACTTGTATGCATGCATATGAACATAATCAATGGACACAGACATGGCACAGGGGAGGCTTTGAGGGAATGTGCCAGGGGTTGGAAGCAGCCGGGAGAGTGCAATGGGGGGAAAGGAGACTTATGTAATATATTAAACACTAAAGAACTTAAATTTTCAAAAGAATAGTAATAATCACCAGTAATGGCTTTATTTCTCATAATGGTTTCACCTGTGCAAACCTAATATACATATGTATATTAGAAAGATTGTTCTCTAGTATGTCATTTTAAAGAAATATTATTTCATGGTATTCAGTGTATTTATTCTGTTTGTGAAAGAACCATGTTAAGATGTCTCTGCCCATATCATATTGAGCAATAGTTTTATCTTAGAGAATCTTATCCACATTCACTCTACTGTCTTTTTCTTTAACCAAACACTTTTGGCCATTTTTTGGCTCTAATTTAGAACTCTTAAGAAAGAACCTCTGGAATGTGAAGGTATTTATTTTTTAAATTCAGTAGTAGGGTAGAATTAGAGCAGGAAAATGTAATTGTTCCAATGGTCTGAGAACTAGGAAGCAAGATGGTTAACTTTATTTTATGGACTAGATAGTTAAGTTTCTGCAGGGATTGTTTTGAGATAAAAGATAGAGATGCTAATCTTCAGGTTAGCTTGGATAAGAGTACACTTTATTTTTATATAAAGTTTAATATTTGAAAAGTGATCAATGTTATTAATTAAACTTATCTTTTCCTATTCTATATTATATTATACAGAGACCTGGTGCACAAAATTCATGCACAGGGGTTGTGTCTCTCAGCTCAGCCTGCACCCTCTCCAGTCTGAGACTCTTGGGAGATGTCTAACTGCCTGGTTAGGCCTGATCAAGTAGGATTGGGACTAAACAGGCAGCTGGACATCCCTCTCACAATCCAGGACTGCTGGTTCCCAGCTGCTCACCTGCCTGCCTTCCTGATTGCCCTAACTGCTTCTGTCTTCCAGCTTGATCATCCCCTAACCACTCCAGACTCAAGCCTGCAGGCCTGATTCCCCCCAACTGCTCTCCCCTACAGGCCTGGGTCCCCCAACTGCCCTTCCCTGCAGGCCAGGTCATTCCAACTTCCCTCCTCTGCCAGCCTAGTCACCCCTACATGCCCTCCCTTGCAGACTTCATCCCTCCCAACTACCTTCCCCTGCTGGCCATCTTGTGGTGGCCACCTAGTGTCCACAAGGAGGAAGTCATCTTTGACCACTTGAGAGCAGCCTTCGTGTGTGTTGGAGTGATAGTCAATTTGTATATTATCCTTTTATTAGTTAGTATTAGATAGGATAGAGGCCTGGTTCAGAGGTAGGGCCCGGCTGGTTTGCCTTAAGAGTGTCTCAGGTCAAGATGGATCTGGGACACCCTTTAGGGGCATGGAGCAGCCTAGACAAGGGGCCTATGGTGGTTTTCAGGATGGCAACACCATCCCCTGCAAACCAAGAGGAGCTCCTGGTATCGGATTTATTTATCTTCTATAATTGAAACTTTGTAGCCTTGAAAGGAGGCCCAGGCCTGCCAGGGAAGGCAGAAAACTTGGCTTATTCCATTGCTGGGGGCAAGCCAAGCCTCCTTCACTTTCTATGGTCACAACCATCTTGGTTGGGTTAATTTGCATAATTGATTCTGATTGGCTGGTGGGCATGGCTTGTGAGTGTGTTGGAGGTATGCTCAATTTGTATATAACTTTTTTATTAGATAGGATTTTAGGTTTCTATTTCAAAATAAGTATAAAAGATGATATGGTAAAAAAAATCCTATAGATGATGCTCTTTTTGCTTAATTGACTTATATAATCACTGTATTTCATTATAAAGCTTTTGGAACAATGGAAAATGTGAAATGCTGACTTTGGAAAATCTTAAAATTCAAATTTAATAAAGCATGCACACATGCATAAAACAGAGTCAATTATATTTTCTGTATAGTTCCATACCTTAATTTCTAATCAGAACCTATCTAGAGATCTGGCTACCTATAACTATTAAACACTCAGAATTTCTTCTCAACAACAGTTTTTTTTTAATGTTTTTAGTTAATTTCCTTTACTGAAATCAGACTTAATAAATAATATAATATTCAATGTTTCCATGGAAACAGAGATTTAAAAAAGAAACTTGATTATGTTTATGGCTTACTAAAACAACTAGTAGACTTTTAAAAATGTCTTTCTTAATTCTAACAGTATCTTCAGAATAAGGAAACTTAAATACATATATGTATTGGTATTATATGGTATCTCTGTATTTAAATCTCAAAAAATTTTTTTTTTCCCACAGGTCAATAATTTCAAAAGAATAATTTAAATCAGAATTTTCCTTTTATCATGTAATTATAGATAACATAATAGATTTGTAAATTTTTAAAAATCAGAAATCAGTAAAAAATCAATAATGTTTTATTTTTAAAGATACATAAATATCTACAACTGAACTCAAGTAGTATATTTCTCACCTTCTTTTCATAATAATCAAAGAAAAAAAGAACATACAAACTATTTTTAACTATAGATATTGGGGTGACAACTATGTATAAAAAAGCCTAAACGACCATTTTGGCAGAGATACCAAAATGACCAGTCATTATGATGCAGACTAAGCAGGCAGGCAGGTAAATGATTAGAGGCAAGCCAGCAGGCAGGCAGGTGAGTGGTTAAGAGTGAGAAATCACAGAATATGAGAAGGTTGTCCGACTGCCTGATGTGCAACTGCAGGGATAGGGCTTAAACTAGCAGATGGACATCCCCCAAGATGTACCAGATTGTGAAAGGATGAAGGCCGGACTGAAGGACCCCACTCCCCTGTGCATAAATTCTGTACACTAAGCCTCTATTGGTTAAAAATACTACATAGGTTTCACCTTGGCTGGTGTGGTTCAATGATTAAAACATGTGCCTGTGGACTGAAGTGTCAGGGGTTCAACTTTTGGTCAAGGGCACATACCTGGGTTTCAGATTCCCTTCCACTCTAGTCAGGGCTAGTGGGGAAGGCAACCAGTCGATGTGTCTCACATTGATGTTTCCCTCTAAATCTCTCTTCTCCTCCCTCCCCCAACTCTCTGAAAATCAATGGAAAAAATATCCTTGAGAATTCACAACAACAAAAAAGTTTATATAAGTCTCAAGTGTACATTTCTATGATACATGATCCATATATTGTACTATGTGCTCACTACCCCAAATTAAATTTTCTTCCATCACCATATATTTAACCCTCTTACCCTTTACTACTCCTCACTCCCTTTCCATATGGTAACCAACATACTGTTGTCTGTGTTTATGAGTTTTTGTCTTCTTTGTTCATGTATTGCTTTCAATTTCACATATGAGAGATCCACATATGATTGAATAAAACAGTATTCACAGAGTAAGGAACCTTAAATACACATATGTGTTATATAGTTCTTAACTTTCTGTCTGACTTATTTTGCTTAGTATGGTGTTCTCAAGATCTCTTCATGTTGTCACAACTGGCAGTAATTTATCTTTCCTTATGTCTGTGTAGTATTACATTATACATACACTGAGTGGCCAGATTATTATGATCTATGAACCCATAATTATCTGGCCACTCAGTGTATATTCTCCTAGGTAATAAAATAGTAATATGCAAATTGACTGTACCTCCACTATACCCACAAGCCACACCTACAAGCTACACTTACTAGCCAATCAGAAGTGATTATGCAAATTAACCCTACCAAGATGGTTATGGCCACTAAGCAAGCAGGAGGGAGATTTGGATTGCGGAAGCCAAGCTTCCCACACACCCTGGCTGGTCCAGGCTTCCATTTAAGACAACAAAGTTTTAATGGCTGCCCTGATGGAGCAGGCAGAAGACTTGGCTATGCTCCAGGCTACATAGTTTCAATTGTAGAAGATAAATAAATCTCAGATACCAGGGCCTCCATTTGGGTCACCAGGGGACGTGGCCAGTCTGCAAACCATCACAGGCCCCCTCCCTCAGGCCACCTCATGCCCTAAGGAAACCCCTACCTTGATCTGGGACACCCTTCATGATAAACCAGCTGGCCCACACCCATGCACCAGGCCTCTGTCTTATTTAATAAAAGAGTAATAGGAAGATTAACCATAACTCCAACACACAAGATGACTGCCCCCATGTGGTCAATATATCCTGCCCCTATGTGGACACAAGATGGCCACCACAAGATGACCAGCAAGGGAGGGCAGGTGGACACAAGATAGCTACCACAAGATGGGTTATCAGGCCAGCAGGGGAGGACAGGTGGACACAAAATGGCCACTACAAGATGGCCAGCAGGGGAGGGCAGCTGGAAAGGGCCAGGCCTGCAAAGGAGGGCAGTAGGGGGTGATCAAGCCTGCAGTGATGGTAGTAATGGGTGACCAGGCTGGCAGAGGAGGAAAGTTTAGGGTGACCAGGCTGTAGAGGAGGGCAGTTAGAGGCAAACAGGCTGGCAGGGGAGCAGTTAGGCATTAATCAGGCTGGCAGGGGCATGTTTAGGGAGTGATCAGTCTGGCAGACAGAAGCAGTTAGGGGCAATCAGGAAGGCAAGCAGGTGAGCTGTTGGGAGCCAGCAGGCCTGGATTGTGAGAGGGATGTTCAACGGCCTATTTGGGCCTGTTCCTATTTGGATCAGGCCTAAATGGACAGTCGGATATCCCTCAATGGGTCCCAGATTGGAAAGGGAGCATATTAGGCAAAGGACACTCCCTCTCATGCTCTAATTTCATGCACTGAGCCTCTAGTTTATAGTAATAAAAGAGAAACATGCACATTGATTGTACCTCTGCTATACCCATCAGCCAATCAGGAGCAGAGATGTCAGTTAATTTGCACTTCTCAGACTAGAAGCAAAGACTGAAGATAGCATAGAAGGAAGCTTAGTGCTGCAGAAGGGACTGACACAGTGGAGAAGGGAGTAAGGCAGCAGGGAAGTGAGGGAGCGAGGCAGTGGAGACAGGATGGAAGGATGTTGGGCTGTGCTCCCTTCTCTGTTTTGCTCCAGCTGTAGGAAGCCCTATTCTTGGAGGAATCTTCCTGCAACAGGGCTCTAGTGTATAATAAAAGGCTAATATGCACATTATCCCCTCAACAAAGTGTTCGACCAGCAGGCAGGCCAGCCAACCGTCCATGTCTTCTCTCTCTGGCGAGGGTGGCTGGACCTTCCCATGCATGAATTCATGCACCAGGCCTCTAATACACACACACACACACACACACACACACACACACACACACACACTGAGGGGCCAGATTATTATGTGTTCAGAGACCGTAATAATCTGGCCACTCAGTGTATATACCACATCTTATTTATCCAGTCATCTATCAAAAGACATATCATTTGTTTCCATGTTTTGGCCACCATAATAATGCTATAATGACAATAGGAATATACACATTATTGCAAGTAAATGTTTTCAAATACATACCCAGAACAGGGGTGCTTAATTTTCTGAGAAACCTTTATACTGTGTTCCATAGTAGCTGCATCACATTCCTACCAGCAGTCAAAGGTAGTTTCTTTTTCTCCACAAACTCTCCAACATTTCTTATCTTGTTGGTAAAAGCCATTTTAACAGATGTGAGGTTGTATTTCATTATAATTTTGAATTGCATTTCCCTAATGACTAGCAAAGTTGAACATGTTTTCATAAAAACATACAATGTATTTTAACCTGTGCCATAAGTAGGATTAAGCAAACACAGTTTGAGGACTTAATCATATATATTAGTGTAATTCCTTCATTTATTTATGATTTATGGGTGTATCGCTTAGCACATTTTCATTCAATGTTTAATATGTGTTGGGTTTCTTAGTCATTGCTCAGTGTATTAGGTTAAGGTAAGTATTTATAATCAACATTAACTGGTTACTTATCTTTTTTCACAAAAAAAACCTTACTATCTCAGTTACTTCCTATCCCTCAAACAGCAAATTAATAAAATAGTGTAAGATTACACATAGCGCTAAATGAAGATAATACAGTTTCAACATACTGTACATGGCACAACTAATGACTGATTTTGTAAGGTTTAAGACAGGGAAGTCAATATGGCCTGGAGTTATTTGGGAGGTTGATGGGTTTACAAAGAAAAGAGAAGGAAAATTGCTTTAGTTAGGCAAACAGACTTAGCAATATTACTTGTCTTCATTTATCAAGAAAAATGGTTAAAATAAAATTTAAGGTTGCTATTATGGGGGTAGCTGTATAAATATAAAACCTGGACCAGGAAAAAAATTATAAAGTGTTTTTTTTGTAGTGGTGTACATTTTAATAAGTCATTCAATTTATATTCCATAATTCATTTTAGTGTGGAACAGAGGATGATTGAATCCAGATTGGCTGAGTTACAGACATAAAGTATGGTGGCAGTTATCAAAATCAGAAACGTCCTGTCAGTTTAAAATCAGAGAGACATGTGCAGGCTTAAACCTAGAGGCTATATCATGATAGTGAGTCCGGTAAAAAAAAAAAAAAAAAAAAAAAAAAAAAAAAAAAAAAAAAAAAAAAAAAAAAAAAAAAAAAAAAAAAAAAAAAAAAAAAAAAAAAAAAAAAAAAAAAAAAAAAAAAAAAAAAAAAAAAAAAAAAAAAAAAAAAAAAAAAAAAAAAAAAAAAAAAAAAAAAAAGACCTATGACCAGAAGTTAATACAAGATGATCCTTGGAGCACTAGTTATTAGGTATGGGCATAATTGCAGAGATAACTTAGCTGAAGTTAATTCCACTAGAGTCTGGGGAAGAAAACTCAAAAACTCTATTCCTTTTAGAATCACAGAGTTATAAAGGATAACTGTTTCTGCATGGCTAAGAGCTAATGAATTAAATTTGTAATGCAATACAAAAAATTCATTTTTATTGTTGAAAGTATTGCAAATTTCCTCTCATCCCATCATTGACCTCTTTATCCTGCTCTTGCCCCCTCCCCAGGTCTTTTTCTCATTATTATCTGTCCATGGGCTATACATATATACATATAATTCATTGATTAATATCGTCCTGCCTCCCTAACCATATGAAATATGTGAGTCTGCCTCATGCTGCAATGTCTCTGGATCTCTTTTTGTTCACCAGGTTATTTTGTTCATTAGATTCCACATATCAGTGACATAAGGTAATATGTGTCTTTCTCTGAATGGCTTATTTTGCTTAACATAATATTCCACAGGTCCCTTCATGCTATCTCAAAGGATAAGAGATCCATATTTTTAACAGCTACATAGTATTCCATTGTATAAATGTACCACAGTTTTTTTTATCCACTCATCTACTGATGAGCACTTGGGCTCTTCCCAGATTTCAGCTATTATAAATAACACTGCTATGAACATAGGGGTACATATATTCTTTCTGATTGGTATTTCAAGCTTCTGAGGAAGTAGGATCAATAGGTCAACTTGCAGTTCCATATTTAATATTTTAAGAAAACTCCAACCTGTTTTCAATAGTGGCTGTAATAGTCTACATTCACACCAGCAGTACTTTCAGGTTCCTTTTTCTCCACACCCTTACAAACACTTGTTTTCTTTCTTTCTTTCTTTCTTTCTTTCTTTCTTTCTTTCTTTCTTTCTTTCTTTCTTTCTTTATTATTTGACTTTTAAAGTAACATTTATTTTTTTAAAGTTAACATGTGCATATATATGAAACTGAAAAACACAAGAAAAGAACAAAGCCATCCATAATCACAAGCAGTTTACAGTTTGATGTGTTCTTCTAAGTCCTGTGTATCTACACAACTAAGCTTTAATTTTAATATAATTAAGATGGTACAGTTATGTATCATGCTTTCTCACACATCATGAATATTTACCAATTCAGAGTCCCAAAGCTATGAGTATTTTGATAACCAAGAATACCCTACATCAACTCAATCTGGAAGAAAATGTAATCCTGCCTTATTTGGTGACAAAAATTTCATAAAGGACAAAAATAGCAACAGACCTCTAGATAAAAGATATTCACAAAGTTACAATTAAAATACTAATGTCCCATTAAAAATGAGATCCAAAGCAGGGTACACAAAGTATAATGTTTCTAAGAGAATTAAGATTCATACTTTAAAATATTAGCAAAGTGGCAAGTTTTGACTGAAGTACTTAACATCATATTCCTATAGCACAGTCTAAAGAGATGCACGCACATCAGTGGTTATCACCACAATGTGATTATGAACAGATACACACACACCCCTCGCATGAACAAGTCGTGATGTTCATTTCTCAGATGGTTCAACAATTCCATGTCCAAGATGCCTCTTTTCTAACAACAATAACAAAAAGATATTTACAAATTGGTTAATTCACTAGCTCTACTTTTTATCAGACATTGTCACCTCAGGACATCTAAAAAGCTCCAATGTTGTAAAAACAAAGAACCTTGTCCACAATAAACACAGGAACTTTACAAAAATGCATATAGACCTATAGTTATATCTTCTAAGTATGAAGATATTAGCAAAGAACCCTTCCCTTCACTCTTTCTCTTCTTCCTTTTTCACCACATTAGTGACTAAATACAGAACACCTGGCTTCAACAGGTGGATTAACAAAGACACTGCCAGATTACAGTCTTTCCTAAAAACTAACAAGAGGGCTTTTATAAAGGGATTATTTACTACCTCTACTTCTAATATACTTCGGGCATTATCCTTGAATACACCGAAATATTAACTAATATGCACACATATAACAATGGTTAGATAATTTTAATTTCTCTAGAAACTCAGAACCCTTTTTTCTGTACTTCCTTCCTTCCCTCTTTTCTTGAGAACCATCAGCACACCAAGACATCAAATTTAACAATTCCATTCCTCAAACACTACCATTCCTATAAATTAACAACAAAAATACTTAAAGGGTGTCATTTTAACTCTTTTAACATATGTTGTGTACTTTCAAACATTTAGAAAGTCTAGCCATCTCAAGTAAGGATTTGTTTGATTAAACTACACATAGAGGCTATCATCTGAAAGTATCTTCTGAATAGGAAGGAACTTTCTGGCCTAAAACCCTCCCCTTTTTCTTTCTTTTTTTTTGTCTTTTTCTCAATGTCTCCCCATTCGCAATACAGACCAGGCAAAGAGCCTGTGCTGAGGTGTATATGGGGTAGGTTTACTCTGCCTCCTATTTCTCTACAGTCAGTGTAAGCTCACAGCCTGTGGTAAGCACCAGGAGGCCCAACCCTTCCCCTTTTCATGTCTCTCAACACAGTGGACAGTACAATAAGCATCTGTAATGCTGAGAGGATTTTAACCATTTTACTTCTCATGTTTTCTGAACAGTTCTTCTTAGGAATCTAACACCAACTGTACACCATGTATTTGTTTACTAACTACTTCTATCATACACTGGCAACCTCTGTAACACCTAGAAAGGCTAGATGTTGTAAATTAGAAGTTTGTCCTTCACATACAATTTATACACAGCTAACTAAAACACAATTCACAAGCACAGGGAATATGTTTAATCTTGCCTAACTATAAACATACTGGTATAAGGCCCTTTGCACTTTCTTCTCCTTCCTCCTTGAACCTGTACCAATAATGTGTATTGCTCAGAGCCATGGTTTGATCACCCCATTTGAAAAACATAGTATTTGAAATGAATTTTAATGAAAGGATATATACAAAATGTGTTATTTTACTACCTCTACTTTTAACATACTTTGTGCACTTCTAAACATCTAAGACTAGATGTTTCAAATAGGGACTTAGGTTTATCCACTATATACACAATAGTGTTGAATAAGTTACACACATGTAACAATGGTAATATCTCTAAGTGTCTTCTATATAAGAACATTCTAGTCTGGAACCCTTCATTTCCTCTTGACCACCATCAACTTAATGGATTGAGTAGGCACATGTATCACTTACAGGTAGATTTCACAATTTGATTTCCAAAGTCCTTTTCAGAAGACAGCCTTTTGATTAATTTTAACACAAAGTGTACAAAATGTGTTAGTTTACTAACTCTACTTCTGTCATATATTGGCAACCTCTTTAATATCTAGAGACTGGATATTATAAAATCCAATATATACAGTAAAGTTAAATGAAATGCATGTATGATATAGCATGTCAAAGGATAACCTAAATTTTTCTATCATACACTAGCAAAACATCCTTTTGTAATTTCTTTACTCCCACCTTCCTCAACCTCGTAGTGAACAAGTACATAGAGTACACTATTTGGAGAGGTGGCTTAACAATTCCATTTCTAAAGACAATATTTTCTATTAGATTTTAAAAGCTATAAGAAGCATTATTCTACTATTTCTACTTTTAAGTATACCAAGCACTTCTAAATGTCTAGAAAGACTAGATATTTCACATAAGAACTTACTTGCCCACTACATGCACAGCACTGTTAAAATTGCACATGCTAACAATGGTTATAATCTGAGGTATCTACTAAATATGACCATGTTGGCCTGAACCATTCCTTCTCACTCCCTTCTCTTCACCACCGATCCAGTGGACAAGTACAGGTGTGTATAATATTTAAAGATGGTTGAACAAATTCACATCCAAAAGTCATTTACACAAGACAAGCTTTCCTATGAATTTAACAAAATATGATAAATTTACTAACTACTTTGTCATATACTGGAAACCTCTTTAACATCTAAAGACTAGCTATTGCAATTTAGGACTTATTTGTCCATTATATACACAGCAAAACAAAATGCACATAACATATAATTATGGTTTTATCTGAAAATGTCCAAATATGAACTCACTAGCATATTACCTTTTGCAATTCTTCCCCTCCTACCTCCTCCAAACTACTGAACAAATATGAGTATAGTATATTGCTCACAGAGTTGGTTTAACAATTTCATTCTCAAAAGATAGTATTTCCTATAAATTTTAGTAAAAAGATATTTACAAAAGTGATATTTTTACCTCTACCTTTAACATATATTGAGCACTTCTAAACATCAAGATGGACTAGATGTTTCAATAAAGGACTTAATTTGTCCACTATATTTACAGCAGTCTTGAGTAAACTGCACACATTTAACAGTTATAATCTGAAAGTGTCTTTTAAATATGAACATTGTAGCCTAACACCATCTTTCCCTTCTTCCCCTCCTCCACCAACCATTTAGGCTGTAATGCTCAAATATTCAGAAGACAACCTTTCCTAGAAATTTTAGCACAAATGTAAAAAAATGCCCTAGTTTACTAACTACTTTTTTCATACACTGGCAACCTCTTTAACATCCAGAAAGACTAGATGTTGTAAATTAGGACTCATTTGTCCATTATATACACTATATTCACAGCTAAGTAAAACTAAATGCATGAACATAAAGGACAATGGTTAATCTGCCTCATTTTGAAACACACTGGCATCCAGCTCTTTGCCTTTCCTTCTCCCTTGAACCAGTGAACAAATGTGTACTGTCAAAGAGGAGGTTTGGCCATTTCCCAAAATAAGAGTATGTGATATGAATTTTAACAAGATATTTACTAAAATGTCTTTTTTTTTTTACCACCTTTACTTTTACCAGGCACTTCAGAACATAAAGAAAGATAGGTATTTCAAACAAGTACTTGGCATTGTCAACTATTACACAATAGTGAGGAATAAAATGCACACATAAAATAATGGTTATAATATGAAAATGTCTTCTAAATAGGAACAGTCTGGCATAGAACCTTCTTTTCTTCCTCCTCAAGGTCTTCTCTCCAGATCTTGTAACCCTCGGGGAAAGGTGGATGTGTGTCACTCCTGATGCCGCCTGTCGTTTCTAGAGGGAGTCTGACAATTCCATCTCAAACTCATTTTCAGAAGATATTTCTTTTGATACATTTTTTTTAAATGGGCGTTTGCAAGACGTGTGATTTTCCAACTCTATCACACGTTGGCAACCTCTTTCCATCGAGAAGGCCTAGATGTAGCAAAGTTCTCTTTTGAAAGGTAAGGGGGAAAGCTGAGAGCAGCTTTTCCATATTATAGACAGGCGCCTAGAAAGGGCCAGTAAGTCTTCGCAAAGGGTGGAGGGCACTTCCTATCAGCCAAATGCGGCGTGTTCTCCTGCCATTTCTCTTCTGAAATGAAGGTTTACATCACGAAGACCAACCGCCCGAAGGCCCGCTAAAGGTCCCTTAAGGGCTTTGTCCATCCTGGTCAAGAGGAGGTGAGGTCTCCTCCAACTGGGACGGAGGAGTCACCGAGGTGCCCACCCAGGTGTCCAGTCCTGAGGGTGGGTGAGCTGTGTCCACGCAGCCCCGCTTCTCGGCCTCTGAGGGCCCAAGGGCCTCCCTCTGCACATCCCAGCAGCTGCCATTCTTCTCACCCCGCCACGCCCGTCTCTCAGCGTGACCTCGGGGGCTGGGCTGGTCCCAGGGCTGTTCACACGGCTTGGCTGGGTTAGGCCCGGGATCCTGTGGTCCCCACAGGGTGCGCCTTGGGGAGGCCACCGCCACCAGGGCTCGGGGATAGAGCTGGGGGTGGAGAGAGAGGTTCGCTGCTACTTCCGAGCTTGGACCTGGGCAGTGGGCTCCCGCAGGGAGAGCTCTGGATCTGCAGGACAGAGCCTGCTGCCTGGCCCTGGCCCCCCAGTTCCCGCCCGCCAGGCCCGGAGGAGCCCAGAGGAGAAGGCCGGCTCCACTTCTCACTGCGCTCTCTGCCAGAACTGCTGATTTAATAGTAGCCATTCTGGCAGGTGTGAGATGGTACCTCATTGTCATTTTAACTTACATCTCACTGATAGTGTCATTGAGCAAATTTTAATGAATGCTTTAGAATTATTAAGTTCTACATATTGAGTATGTTTGTGAACCTGTGACACCAGACAAGTAAACTGCTTTCAAAATCTAATGTTAGGACAGGCATGGGATAGATAGATACAGTATTCCTTTTCCGAATGGGTAGAATGGAAAGAGAAAAGGGGTCAGAGACCCCCCAAGCACTAACAAAACCTAGCAGGACAATTCCATTTGATGTCAAGACTTGAGAATAATTCTCTGTAGCTTAATGATGTGCCTCTCAGCCCCCATAAATAATTTCTTAGCCCACAGAAAGAATTTCCCTTCACCATTTTCCTCAGAAACGTCCCTCAACTAGCCTGTAGTTGTGCAGCTATGCTTTTCAAGTGGTACCTGGACATTCTGCAGGATTATTATTAAACCAGCCTCAAGATTTCTCTTTCTAGGTTGGCTTATGATAGCTCTTCATGAGTCTATAGTTAAGGGTTCAGAGAAAGAAGGCTATATAGAAGGAGTGGAGACTATGGGCTTCTGAGCCACTTCTTTATGTAACTTGTCTATATCTTTAGGGCCTGCTTGAGCCTGATCATTATATATATATATATGTATAAAATAGTAATATGAAAATTAACCATCACTCTGCTACACCCACAAGCCATGTCCACCAGCCAATGAGGAGCGAGTATGCAAATTTTCCCAACCAAGATGGTTGTGGCCACAGAGAGAGCAGGAGCCTTGGTTTACACTCAGCAATGGAGGAAGCCAAGTTTTCTGCACACCCTGGCAGGCCCAGGCCTCCAATCAAGGTTACAAAGTTTTAATTATAGAAGATAAAATATCCCAACAAAAATGGCAGCAGCCGCAGAGCTGGAGAGAGCAGGAGGTTTTTATTTTTTTATTTTTATTATTGTGTTACATGTATACATATCTTCTCATTGTTGCCCCCCACCCCTCCCAGCCATTCCCTAACACCCCAGTGTCTTGTGGCTTGAGTTGCTCCTGGAGATATAGGAAGCCAAGCTTCTGTAGCCCTGGTCTGCCTTAGCCTCCTCCATTCAAGAACTAGAAAGTTTCAATTATAGAAGATAAATAAATCCCAGATACCATGGTCTCTGGTTGGGTCACCAGAGGGCATGGCTGGCCTGCAAACCACCGGAGGCCCCTTGTCCAGGCCACCCCATACCCCAAGGGAACCTTCACCCAGATCCGGGATACCCTTCAGAGCAAACCAGCTGGTGCCCACCCTTGCACCAGACCTCTATCATATCTAATAAAAGAGAAAAATGCAAATTGACTGTATCTCCACTATGCCCACCAGCCAAATCCACTAGCCAATCAGGAGCAAGTATGCAAAATAACCCAACCAAGGGACAGTTAATTTGCATATCCAGGTGCAGAGTGAAGACTGTAGATAGTGTAGAAGGAAACCAGTCACTGCAGAAGGGGAAAAGCTGTGGAGAAGCAGGCAAGACAGCAGAGAATGGAGGGAAGCAGGCAGGATGGTGGAAAAGGGAGGGAAGCAGGCAGGGTGGTGGAGATAGCCACAGGAAGCCCTATTCTTGCAGGAATCTTCCTGTAACGGGCATCTAGTATATATATATATAAAATCATGTTTTATGGTAATGGTGTCCCATAGTTAAGCTTTCGGTTTCCACTAGGTGCCAATATTTTGCTTTAACATTTCAACATATCTTTTACGGGGAGAGGGACATAATTAAACCTATACCATCATAGTAATTATTAACAATAATCATATTTAAATTATATTTACTAAATATAATGTAATAAATTAAATTAATAATTAAATCACATGTATTTTTGTCATATTGACATAAATTCAGCATTTTTTATTCTTTATAATGTTGAATTTATTTCAATGCAATTATAGTATTGTCTCATTCTAATCACATGATTTTTTTTAAAAAAAGATAAATGCTATTTTTAATTATCCAGGTGCAAGTGTTGACACTTGCTGACAAAGCACATTAAGTAAATATGGGGTCATATCCAGGTGTCATCCCAAATTACATAGTACTTAGATTAAAAAATAATGATGCTTATTACTAATAATTATCATTCATCTATTCCCTCAACAAATATTTTTGTATTCTTAGTTGATTCCAGACATGATTCTAACTTCTGAGTCATGGAAATGAGCAAAAGTCTTCTGATGTCATAGTTTCTATATCTTAGAGGAGAGAGAAAAACTGTAAACAAATAAATGTAAAATACATAACACATATTGAGGTCATGATTGATAACTGTTATAAAATAAGAATACAGAGTTTAAAAGAGGCAGTGATTGAGGTGAATACATTAAATATATCAGCTTTGCATCAGGCATTTTTCTAACAATTTTACATAGCATTACATTGAAATCTCACAGTATTTATAAAATAAATTTATAAGCTATAGGTGTCACATTTCAATTTTGCTGGTGAGGAAACTGAGGTACAGGGATTAATATCTTTCTCATCATTCAAGTAGATAGGAGAGGAGCCAAGAATCCAGATAAGGTTTGTTCTACCTTACAAAGACTGTGCTTTCTCAAATCCTGCATTACATTTTCATGGTAGTTAAATTGTGCTCAGTATGGAGAAGCAAACAGTGTTCTGAAAAAAAGATTTATGACCTGTTTACACTAATCTTTCATTTCTCTGATTTCAACTATTTGTATACACAAGTAATCTCTTAATTTAATCTATCCAATTATTTGTTTCTATAATTGTGCTATATATTTTGGCAATAATCTGTTCATATGCACTTGCTTTATTTACATAAAAATTTATATGTTTATATAGGCAGAGCTATTGGAATTTGGTGGGAAATATAAAATATCTTATGGGTTATAGAATAGTCCGTGACTATCCATGAAAACCCACTGTTGTAAGGTCCCTGATAAAAATAAATGCCTAGAGAAAACATGGGGGAGAAAATAATACTTTATTAGTGGTTGTGGCTTTATGACAAATTCCATAAGGAGGCATAAAACTACAACTACAGCTTAATGGGAGAATGCCATTAAACTTTACCTAAATTTTAACTCTTATAACACCTCTTTAATACACACACACACACACACACACACACACACACACACACACTATTGAGAAGACTCAGATAATATAATGTGATTAATATAATACCTAAGGAAATATTTAATTCCCCATCTCGGTTTTTAAAATTCCTTTTTGGTTGCACTATTTCTAAGTAAGTTTGTTTTTCTCATGAGATAACCTGAAGAAGATACATATAAATAATTATACACTTAAAAAAATTGTCCTAGAGAAATAAGATGACCACATATAAAAGATTAATGTTGTATACCAATGTCATAGTGTATGCACAAGTTGATCAAGAATGAATTATAGACTTAACTGTAAGAGCTAAAACTTAAAACTCTTTAAAAAAACACATGGCAATGCATCTTAATTATTTTGAGGCAGGCCACAATGTCTTAGATATGACACTGAGAGCATCAGCAATAGCAACATAGATAAATAGGGCTTCATCAAACTTAAAAATCTTTTGTGCTTCAAAGGACACAAACAAAACAAAAAAAAAAGAAAATGAAAAGGCAATTAAGATTTCCAGTTCCACAAATAATAAGCTTAGAAGTCACCACTTCATTCTAATATTTAAAAATCAATTAATGTATAGGAGAAGGGAGGTTCCAGGGCAGATGACTGTCTCAATATTGGAGAAAGAGACAGGCAAATAAAAGAAGTCACAGATTCCTGGAGGAGCAGACTCTGGAGCAGAAATATCCATGGGAACCGGCAGAACTGGAGGAAGAAACCCTCTTCTTGACAAGTTGCTGAAGGCTTTGTGAACAAGTCTGAGCATTATAAGCTCCAAGGGAATCCAGCCAGTCATAAGCTGTCCTCACAATGCTGTGAAATTAACCTCCAGGAACTCCACCAAGTTCTCAGAGTATATATCAGAGAAAAATGACTCCTGCTACATGTAGAGGAAGGGGGAAAGAAGCATTTTGAAATATCCCACAATACTCTGTACTTCTTAACAAGGTTTTCCCTTAGAAGAAACTAATTAACTAGAGCTTGATCCATTGGGCTGAGGAAAGGAAATACACAGTTCAAATCCACTCTAGCCCTCTTTTCACACTTAAGGAGAGAGATAAAGCTAAAAAATTCTTGTGAAATTCATGGTCCAGAGGCCAAGGCTCACTCAAAGACTGAACACTAATTATAGGCCATAGAATGCTTTTCCTCTTTCCATTACATTATTAAAAGCCCATTTACATTTGTTCTTTTTATGTAGTACATCAATTTTCAATATTTTGGTCACACAGCATATATAAACTAATTACTCAAATTCTGTGGCACACAAAAAATATATTTTTGCTGATCTGACAAAAAAAATAGAAAAAAAAAGTATAATTTTGATTTGTTCATACCAGATGGATATTGTTGTGTTGACTGTTGTCATTTTTTATTTAACCATCTAAGGAAAAAGAGGTCAGTGA
>PVJN01006311.1:0-76104 GCA_004026805.1 Lasiurus borealis
ATAGTGCAATACTGGAAACTTTTATTTCCTGATCCTACACATTCACACTCAACATGAGCCAAAGCCTTCGTTGTCAATGGTTACACCACTGTGATTCAGAAGAAAGCTGTTTCACATTAGTAATTAGATTAAAAACACATTGTTACTTTCAACATTAGCAAAAGCCACATGGTATGTTGTAACAATGCAGAGGATTAAGCAGCACAGAATCTTTCCAAGCTTGCAAGGCAGTTGCAATGATAAGTAATTAGCCATTGCACCTTTGGACTATGAGAACTGTTCTTACTTAAAAAGTAGAATTAATTCTGAGGAAAGAGAAGAACGGCACTGTTCATCAGAAAGACCAGAAAATGAGACATAGGTGAAGTAGAGATAAGTATGGGAGGATGGGGGTAGAATCTGGTAAAAGTAATAATGTGCTGAGAAAAAAAAATGAAGAAAAGCAATTAGGAAGTAGGAAGCCAACAGCTGCTGTGATTAACTGGCTGAAAGGCAAATAAACAAAACAAAACAAACAAAACAAAACAAAATGAAACAACAAAAACTACAAGAACTAGAAATCCAACAATAATGTAAGTTTAAAGTAGGGTCATTTTCCCACAAGCGTTTTTCTCTTTATTAAATAGGAATTATAACTTGAATGTAGCTTCCCAGAATAAATCTGGGGATCCCACTTACAAAGTTAGTGAACTAATATCTCATCAACACACATTTGACTTTTACTTTGGATCACTTTAAGCTTGGTCATAATAGAGGATAGTCTTTCTGTATAATTGATCCCTTAATGCAGCCTGTCCCAGAGGGGACATATGTCTGGATATTTGTATATAAAGAATGTAACCTGAAACCATTGTGCTTTAAGCCTAATGACATATTTGATATATGTAGCCTTTGGTTATTATAAAAATATGATCACTGGTATCTGACCCTTCATCCACAGGTTAACCCACAGATCACACAGAAGACAGTTTTCCCCAAGAAATTAGAGTAGTGTCACAGAAGTCAATGTAGTGCTTCCTAACAAAACATTAATATCAACATTCTTTAGGGGTTGGAGACAAGGATGGGCCATTGGAGAGGCTAGAAACAGACCACATGGAATCCATCCAACACTAACAGTCAGTGTTTTGTGAAAGCTGTACCAAATAGCTCAGGACTTGAGCAGTGACTACACCAACTAGAAAGTCATCATGATTTCACTTTGACATTTGGGAGGTAGCAACATTAGGAAAGAGATCAGGACTCCATCATGAATCTGGAGTAGAAAACCTAGAATGCATTCAGGGAGTATTACATGAATCAGAAAGCTACCTCAGGAGTGAGAATTTACAGATAGCCAAGGAGAGGAGGCTAGAATGATTCATGTAATAATTATTTGGAGTTAGATATGAGCTTGTGGTTATCTTAATATGAATACAAATTGTTTCATGTAGGAATATTCATAGGTATATGTATATACATACACATGTTAAAATATACATATATATTTTCTTTCTCTGTTATCTGAGGGACATCTATTTCCTTGCTCTGTCATCTAAGGTACTAATAGCAGTGCGCAAAACTTGAATCCAGGTCTCGGTTTCTTTAATAAAAGGAACCAGGGATTTTTGGAGAAATAGAATATTCAAGATGAGCCTAGAGTACCTTGTAGCATCAGAAAATAAAGTATTAAAAAAATACCCATGAAATGATGGGTCATGTCAAAGGGACACAAGAGCCAATTGAAAACACTCTCAATGGCCAAAGCTAAAATTATTTCGAGAAAGAAAAAGAAACGGAAGAGGAAAAAAAAAAAGAAAGAGAAAGAATTGGAATTTAATCCAAGATGTAAAATAAATATCCTTGAGTCCATATTGATATAAGTGATTAGGTGAATAAATAAGTGAGATGGAAACAAATCTCCCAGGCAAAAGAATTTCAAATAATTTATGTATATCCATTGTCTTTGGATAAAGGAAGCATGATTCCCACTCCTTAAACATGAGCTGGGCATAGTGACTTCCTTCCAAGAACAACAGTATGAAGAAGAGGAGAGTAACTTTTCATAGGAAAAGCTGACAAACACAACCTCAATAAGATAACCATACATTTGGGACAGTAAGTGGATCTGGTGTAAATGGGCTATGCTTAAATTATTCATTGTAGGTTGTGGCTTCTGTTCAAAGCTATAGAAAACAAAACAAAACAGTATGATACTGGCATAAAGAGAGGCATATAAACCAATGCAATAAATCAGAGAACCCAGAAATAAACCTTACATATATGGTCAAATGGCTTTCAACAAGAATGCCAAGGCCAGTAAATAGGGAAAAGACAGTCTTTTTAACAACAAAATTTAACTCAAAATGGATCAAATTCTTAAACATAAGAATTAAAATTATGAAACTCTCCTCCCTTGAGGTGTATGGAGACAATGTTCCTCCATTCCAGTGTTGTCAGTGTCTGAGTCCTTTGATGGAAGGCCGAGGGCCTGGCTGTGTGTGGCTGATTGTGATGGAAGTGTTTCCTTGGCGGACAGTTGTTGTCATGGTCTTGTCCCAATGGATGGTGATGCTGGTAGAAGGTCCTGTACCGAGGAATTGAAGCCAATGTTTTTCCAAGCTGGATGTGGAAAGAGAAACACCTCCATTTGTCGCCTTGTAAGGGGGAGTGAGTCGAGAGGCAAGAAGCCGAGGGGGTTCACTTGAGGAATTGTGCATACGACAGCTGAAAGGAATAAGTCAAGCCCTGTACCGAGGAAGTGAAGCTGCTGTATTTCCGTGTTGGACATAGGAAGAAAGAAAGAAAGACCTACAGGACTTGTGAGAGAACCTTTTGTGTGTTCATAGAGAAGAGCAAGGAGTGTGTGCATGACTCGTGGAAGCTCTTCTTCCTGATGTGCATGTGTTTGCCACTGATCTCCCTATTGCCATGGAGGGACCTGTGCCTTCCAGTTTTTGCCTTGTGCTGACCTACCCATTCTTGAATTGCATTTGCAATTTTGGAAATGTTGCAGTATCCCGAATCGTCTGCACCAAACGCCATTTTTAGGATCTTGTAAAGTTTCTGTCTTGTTTCATAGAGAGTGAGGTGACATGACCCTCCATGGGCTATACTTGCTGTCAATGTGGGACTGCAAGGTCCTGTTTGTGATTTCCATTGATCTTCTATAGAAGAAATGGCATGTTCTTGCCTGCCTGTCCGCCTGCCTGCCTGTCTGCCTGTTCAAAAAGTCTTTGTTTTAGCTGCTATAGTAGTATTCTACCTTGCCAGTCCATCATTCTCCTACCACATGTGCCTGTTCTCAATGCCTGCTAGTTTGCCCATTACTGTGATGGTCACCCCTATGTATATTTCCATCCAGTTATCCTAATTTTTACCCAAACTCATTTATGAGCAACCAGCTCTGTCTTCTGTTTTTTATTGTGTTCCATGAAATGCATTGTAAAATCTGTGGTGGTTGCTGCTACAGCATTGGAGGACATTTTAAAGTATGTAATTTGAATGATCATGTGAAAGTGCTATGTGTTGAAAGTCTGCCTCCACTGTGCCCCCAAAATGTTGTGCATCCATGAATAGTGTTCTGTAAACTTTCTCCCGGAGCCCATCTCCCCTGAGTCAGTTTATCCCTGCTAGCAGTCATCTATTTCTCAGTCATGTCTATGAAGTCTGTCCTACTTTCATTGTACTTTTACGTACTCCAGCCTGTGTTTCTCAGTGTCATTATTGTTCATCTGTCACTCCGTTTCTTAAACATGATTTGAGTGAACGGTCTTAACAGTGATTCATGCCCTTCAAGTTCATTGGAATTCTACCCAAAGTGTATGGCAATTCAATGAAATAACTTGCACTATCTGCTTATCAAGAAAATGAAAGTCCAAAAGGAGTCTCTGTGAATACCATAAGTTGTCATGTTTTTATGTAGCTTTTACACATGGTCATGTTTGAATAGTCTAGCCATAGCCCAGCACAGTAGTTTGTGCCCACATAGTTCACAATTGACAACCCCTCCCCTGGCACTGTCTTCCTGTTGCTTAAATGAGCTGCAAGCAGCACTTCAGGTTGCTCAGCAGTAGGAATGGGGCTTGGGTATTCATGGTAGTCCATGTTGCTGTATAGCTACTGTAAAGCATGCTCCCCTTTTCCCTCAATCACCATTGCCATTGTCCTATTCGCTGTCTGTATTCCATGCTTTGGAAGTTTGTTCCTCCTCCAGTTTTCAACATTGCCACTCTTCCCAACCCCACCTTCCACCATCCACACTTGCTGATGTGTGGAATACATTCAGGGAGTATTACAGATAGCCAAGGAGAGGAGGCTATCTTTATTAAATAGGAATTATAACTTGAATGTTGCTGAAGAAGTTAGTATTGGCCCACATTGTGGAGCCAGAAACGTGCAGCTGTCTTGCTCACAACTGTGCCTTCAAACCCTCTCCCTGGAAAATCACTGGGTCTCATAGTGTGCCACCAACTGTAATCTCACCCATAGCTTCTTATGCATAATTGACATCATGTACCACAGAAACATGGGTGTGGAATCCCTGCATAAAGCAGGTGTTTTAAGGACCCTGTGTCTTCTTTGCTTCCTCACCATCCCTCACCTGTGGATTGACCTGTGACCATATCCCCATGGTGTTACTACCAGTGGCAGGAGTGAGCCTACTCCCTATGAAAGCATGAAACCATTCCAAAAAGCACTGGCAAGTACAGTTAAGTACATTTCTCCCAACAATGTCCATCCATAGTGCATGATGGAAATACCTGTACAGTAGTCTTCCCTTAACCATGATGCAACTATTGTGTTGCTCCCCCTTGTTCTGAGTCCTCTTTTACTCTCTTCCCTTTATTGTCCTAGAGTGGTGCTCTTCCTATTTTCCCCCTTACACCTGGATCAGTGTTTACTTCATCCCAATTGAATGTATCGGTACCTAGAAATTGTCGCAGCAACTCATTATGTTGGTGGAAAGCCCCATGTGTTAGCAATGCTAGGTTGGTGCAGCTATGTGTGCTGTCCCAGCTGGAGTGAGCCTTGCAGTGTAGCATCATGTGCAGTGCCCTCATCCCACCTACTACACAGCTCTCCTCTGCTCACTTTCCCTGCAGCAGCTGAGACGAATTTCAAAATTTCCTGCCTCCTGGGCCCTGGCCAAGCACCCACAGATGCTGCATGGTCATGGGTTGCCTTTTGCTGTGCTGCTGTTGACATAAGGTGCAAATAAGTTCGTTTTGTCATATTTAGTTGGCCAAAGCACGATCCCCTTTCACTGCTTTCCCCAGCTATCATTCCCACCACCACTGCCAGAGTCACTGTCTCGTCTATTCCAAGTTTTTAATTTTCTTCCCGTGGTCATTACATGTCTCACAGGATCCTGCCCCAAACCCTTCCTATGATTGTTGACGTGGGAGCTGCAGACACTGGACAAATGCAATTGGGATCACCACAGTGACAGAAAGAAATGTGTAGCTTTTGCAGTGGTGACAGCAGACTGCACGTCCTCCTGATCACCTGCTGTCAAGTTTGCTGCCAGCAGCCTTTCAGCACATCCTAAATGCTAGTGTGGTTGTCATTGTGTCCCCATCAAATGGGTGCAGAACACCTGTATGTGACATTTTTTTCAAGAGCTTTATAATCTCTCCACTTGTCAGTCACCCACCCCTCACCCATTGTCCCTGACCTGTCACTACCAGTGGCTGAAGTGTGTGTGCTCACTGTGATTCTGTGAAAGGATGACTTCTAAAAGTACTGAGTTCCAGTTTCATGGCCCAGTACCTTTCTACCATAAGGCAACATCCAGTGTACAATGCTGAGCCCTTTGCAGTCTCACTTTACCCATGCAGCAGCCATTATTTTGTTGCTCAACTATGTCCCACCGGAGTCCTTCTAGTTTCTTCCATTTAATATTCTCCTACATTGTGGTTTTCCTGTCATGCTATCCCAATTGAACATAGAACATGGAGTGTGGCAGCAATGTAGTATTTTGGTCTTTATTCCAACTTAGAAAATATGCTTGTTTTAGTGTCTGTGCCATTTGTGATTGTACAACTGTATTCCAGTTTCTTGCTCTCGCCTCCAACAAAGCTTTTGACTGTTGTTCCCTGCTCCCTGTAGTTTAGATCAGTTGCACGAATGGCCGATTACCCAGCTGCTTGTTCAGCACACATAGGGGCCATGTCTTTGTGGGCTCCCTGTTGCAGTGCAGGCTGTGTCATGTGCCTGGCCAAGCATGCTCTCCTTTTCTCAGTTTTCCCAACTACCATCAACACAACCGCCACCATCCCCTGTATTCTGAGTCCTAGAAGTTTTTCTTCCTGTGGTAGTCAATCCACCCCCTGGCCCCCAATACATTCCATGGTCGCTGATGGGAAGCTGCAGACATGGGACAAATGGGATTGGGATGACCATATTTGGAGTAAAGAAACGTGCAATTCCTGTGTTTGCCAGCACTATGCTGCTTCCACAACACCTTTCTTAGAGCTTGCCACTTAGGCTCTAGGCTCTCCTGCATGATTGGCATGTCTCCACAACATGGGTGAGTGGCCCCTGCAGCATGTGATGTTTGTCTTCACAGCCCTGTCTCGTGCTTTTCTACTTGTGACCTGTGTACTTCCGTCTCCACTACTAGTGTGCAGATGGTGTCTAGTCACTATGATGCTGTGAAAGCATAAGACCATTACAAAAGCACTGCCAGTTCCAGTTGTAGTCCAGAACATTTGCTCCATCCATTTATATCCATAGTATGATCCTAATGCCTGTGAAGCCTTCCTTTAACCATGATGCAGCCATTGTGTTGCTCCCCATTTTGAGTTCTCACTTACTCTTCTCCATATCCTCCTTGAGTGGTGCTCTTGGTGTTGTGCCCTCACACCTGGAACAGTGTTTCCTTGATACCTCCCAAATGAATGTATTTGTGCATGGAAGTTGTCACAGCAATTCAGTATTTTGGTGACCAGACCTGTTACCAATGCTTTATTGGTGCAGCTGTGCTGTCCCAGATGGAGTGTGACCTTCAGTGTGCCACCCATGTCCTAGTGCCTTGAACCCTCCCCTACAAAATAAAGCTCTATGCTTCCTTTCCCTTAAAAAAATAAAATAAAATAATAAAATTATGAAACTCTTAAAAGAAAATATAAGGGAAGTCTTCATGATACTGGATTTCACAATGATTTTATAGATATGATACCCAAATCACAGTCAATGAAAGAAAAAATAGACAAAATAAACATAAAAAAATAAAAACTTATTATATGAAGTCAATAGTATCAAAGTAAAAAGAAAGGCAACAATAGAATGGGAATGTTTTTTTATAAATCACATATTTAATAAGAGATTAGTATCCAATATATGTAGAGAACTCCTCAAATTCAACAGAAAAAAAAATTCAAGAAAATTTAATTGTACTGAACAAAAAGCTGTTCCTAAAGTATTAATTAAAATTTCTATTGGTAGTTCATCTCATGATAAAATTGCTTAACATGCAATGAACATAAAGCAGTCATATTTTTGTGCAAAAAAATAAAATAAAATTTGAACTTATCAAGATTGTATTAAAAAATTTACAAAAGTCTCCATTAGTCAAAAAAGGGGAGATAGTAGGATAATATCATGTAAGGAAAAATATCCTGTAAGTAAATTGCATCTAGAAAATGTTTACTTTAGAAAATTAATTTTCATTTGAAATTCTAACAGCAAGACATGCATGAAAAACACACATGGTGCCAAAATAAGACAAAGGAAAATCCTTTGGGCAAAAATAAAAAGGACCCCAAGTCAATTTTATAGAAAAAATTCCATTATTAACTTTTGGTCAAGAATATGTTTATATACTTTCAGAAAACAACTCCAAGACCAAGTGGATTCCTGCAACAGAGAGAAATTGACAGGTCTGTTCCAACTACGAAGACAGGAGAAGCAGTCCAGAGATGGAAGACACTGAAGACGCCTTGCCATGCTAGCAGTCAGCAGCTGAGCATCACTACAGGATGCCTAGGACCAAACCAGAGAGGGTTGGACCTACATTGCCACCTTTTGTCCACCATCCAGATACCATTGCCAATGCGTACACATAAGGAACTGTTTGACATTGAAACTGGGATTCAGAACTGTTGGACATTGAAATTGGGACTCAAACATTTTTTGTTCTTATACGTTTATTTCTAGCCTGTAGAGACAAGATTTTTTTTATTGTGCTACATGTATATATATCTCCCCATTGCCCCCCCTCCCTCCCAGGCATAGCTCCACCTCCCAGTGTCTATGTTCATTGGTTATGCTTATATGCATAGATACAAGTCCTTCGATTGATCACTTATCTACCCCACCACTCCTTAATCTTCCTGCTATAATATAACAGTCTGTTTGATGCTTTACTGCCTTGGTATCTATCCTTTTGTTCATCAGTTTACAATGTTCTTTGTAAATGAGGGAGAGCATGTGGTGCTTTTCCTTCATTGACTGGCTTATTTCACTAAGCATAAGGCTCTCCAGTTCCATCCAGGTTGGTAAGAGTTCCTTCTTTTTAATGGCAGCATAGAATTCCATTATGTAGATGTACCACCGTTTTCTGATCCACTCATTTGCTGTCGGGCACCTAGGCTGTTTCCTAATTGTAGCTATCGTGAATTGTGCTGCTATGAAATAGGGGTGCATAAATCCTTTCTTATTGGTGTTTGTAATTTCTTAGGATAAATTCCTAAGATTGGGAGTGCTGGGTCAAATGGGAGTTCCATTTTTAGTTTTTTAAGAAAACTCATACTGTTCTCCACAGTGGCTGCATCAGTCGTCATTCCCACCAACATTGCACAAGGGTTCCTTTTTCTCCACATCCTCGCCAACACTTGTCGATTGTTGATTTGTTGATGATTGCCATTCTAACAGGTGCAAGATGGTATCACATTGTCGTTATGATTTGCATCTCTCAGATAATTAGTGATTTTGAACATGTTTTCATGTGTCTCTTGGCCTTCCTTCTGTCATCTATCAAAAAGGTTCTATTTAGTTACATTGCCCATTTTTTTAATTGGGTGATTTATCTTCCTTTTACTAAGGAAGTTGTATAAGTTGGCTGTAGATTTTGGAGATTAAACCTTATCAGTGATAACATTTGCAAATATGTTCTCCCATACAGTGGTCTTTCTTGTTGTTTTGTTGATAGTTTCTTTTGCTGTATAAAAGCTTTTGATTTTTATGTAGTCCCATTTGTTTATTTTGTCTTTAGCTTCCATTGCCTTTGCAGCAGTATCAGTGAAAAAGTTCTTTCGGCATATGTCTGAGATTGTGGTGCCTGTGGGTTCCTCTAATATTTTTATGGTTTCCCTTCTAATGTTTAAGTCCTGTATCCATTTTGAGTTTATTTTTGTATTTGGTGGTCCAGTTTCATTTTTTGCATGTATCTATCCAATTTTTCCAACACCATTTGTTGAAGAGGCTATCTTGACTCCATTGTATATTCATGCCTCCTTTGTCAAATATTAGTGGAGCATAGTGGTTTGGGTGGATATCTGGATTCTCTATTCTATTCCATTGGTCTATATGTCTGTTCTTGTGCCAGTACCAGGCAGTTTTGAGAATAGTTGCTTTGTAATATAAGTTGAAATCTGGGACCACAGTGGCATAAAACTGGAAATCAACTATAATAAAAACAATAGAAAGAAATCAAACATGAGACTAAACAGCATGCTATTAAACAATGACTGGGTAACAAAGAGATCAAGGAAGAAATAAAAAACATCATTACAACAAATGACATTGAAAACACAACAATACAAAATTTATGGGACACAGTGAAAGTAGTCTTCAGAGGAAAGTTCATAGCCTTACAAGCCTACTGCAAAAAACAGGAAACAATGGTAATAAATTACCTAACCCTACAACTCAAAGAGCTAGAAAGAGCAACAAGAAAAGCCCAGTGTAAACAGAAGGAAGGAAATAGTAAAGATCAGAGCAGAGATAAACAACCTGGACACCAAATAAACAATTCAAAAGATCAACAAAACCAAGAGCTGGTTCTTTGAAAGGATAAACTAGATTGATGGATCTCTAGTCAGGCTCACCAAGAAGCAAAGAGAGAAGACACAAATAAATAAAATCAGAAATGAAAGAGGAGAAATAACAACAGACCCCGCTGAAATACAAAGGATTGTTAAAAAATACTATGACCACCTCTATTCTAACAAATTGGACAAGGTTTAAGAAATAGACATATTCCTAGAAAAATATAACTTTCCAAAACTCAATGAGGAAGAATGTAAACATCTCAATAGTCCAATAACTATGGAAGACATTGAAGCAGTCATCAAAAAGCTTCCAGCAAATAAAAGCCTGGGACCAGATGGCTACACAGGAGAGTTTTACCAAACATTAAAGGAAGATTTAAAACCTATCCTCCTCAGACTATTCAAAAACATTCAAGAAGAATGAACACTTCCAAACATCTTCTATGAAGCCAGCATCACCCTAATACCCAAACAAGATAAAGACAATGCAATGAAGGAGAATTATAGGGCAATATCTCTCATGAACATAGATGCCAAAATCCTCAACAAAATTCTAGCAAACCGGATCCAGCAGTACATCAGAAAGATCATATACCATGACCAAGTAGGATTCATTCCAGGAATTCAGTGATGGTACAATATCCGCAAATCAATAAACGTGATACATCACATAAACATATTGAGAGAAAAAAAATCACATAGTCATATCAATTGATTCAGAAAAAGCATTTGACAAAATCCAACACCCTTTCTAGATACAAACTCTCAGCAAGGTGGGAATAGAAGGAACATACCTCAATATCATAAAACCATATATGATAAATCCACAGGTAACATCATACTCAATGGGCAAAAACTAAAAACATTCCCCCTAAGAACAGGAACAAGATAGGGATGCCCACTCTCAGCTCTCCTGTTTGACTGGAAGTATTAGCCATTGCAAGTAGACAAGAAGAAGAAATAAAAGGCATCCAAATTGGAAAAGAAGAAGTAAAGCTGTCCTTATTTGCAGATGACATGATTCTGTACATAAAAAACCCGAGGGACTCCATCCCAAAATTAATTGACTTAAGAAATGAATTCGGCAATGTTGCAGGATACAAAGTTAATGCCGAGAAATCTGTGGCATTTGTGTACACTAATAGTGAAATTACAGAAAGAGAGACTCAAAAAGCAATCCCATTTACTATCGCACCAAAAAAATTAAGATACCTAGGAATAAACCTAACTAAAGTGGTAAAAGACCTATATGTAGAAAACTACAGGACACTGAAAAAAGAGATAGAAGAAGATGTTAACAAATGGAAGAGCATACCATGCTCATGGATTGGAAGAATCAACATCATTAAAATGTCCATACTACCCAAAGCAATCTATAGATTCAATGCACTACCCATTAAAATACCAACGACATACTTCACAGACCTAGAAAGAATTCTTCATAGATTCATCTGGAACAAAAAAAGACCCCAAATAGCCACAGCAATTCTGAGAAAGAAGAATAAAGTAGGTGGGAATCTCAATACCAGATTTCAAGCTATATTACAAAGCAACTGTTCTCAAAACAGCCTGGTACGGTTTTTAAAGAAAAGAATCAGGGGGAATAAAAATAAAACTGATACAGAGGCAAAGAAGAAGTGAACAGTCTGTCATACTATAGTGGGAAGGCAGAGGAGATTGTGGGGGAGGGGGGTGGGAAAGTTAAGAAATCAACCAAAAGACCTGTATGCATGTATATAAGCATAACCAATGGATACAAGACAATGGGGGGAGGGGCAGGTAAGGGCATGTACTGGGCGGTAGGGAAGGCCAGGGGGAGGTCACTGGGGGGCGCAGAAGGAGATATATGTATTACTATTAGTAATCCTTTAAACAATAAAAAAAAAAATTAAAAACAGATAAAACACTTGAAATAAGACATACAATGGCCAATAAGAACCATAATAAGATGATAGGTGCTCACCAAATTAGTCATTAGGGAAATGTAAATAAATACCACAATGAGATACCACTTCATAGCCTTTAGAATGACATTTAAGAAAAAATATATATGTATATATTCAATCCCATTCTCTAAAATATAACATGAGTATCACTAGCCACATATGTTTATTTGTAATTAAATTTAATGAAATTAAAGTTCATCTTATCCACATTTGAAGTAGTATTCAGTGTAGCTGTGGCTAACATTTTGGACATAAAATTCTTTAGGAAAAACTGTCCTACATCCAATTACCACTTTATAGAAGCACAGGGGGATAGAAAAATAAGCCATATGAAACTATAAAGAGGCGATAACTAAAATTGAGCATGTGAGAAATTCTTCAGAACAAATGACTCATTCTTTACATAAATAAATGTCATAGAGAAAAATAAAGGAGCATTATTATATATTAAAGAGTCTAGGGAGATAAATCAACAAAAGATGATTTGCATATCTTGTTTAGATCATGATATGAATAAAAGTCATTTCTGAGACCACAAGCTACATTTATAATGGGCTTTATTTTAGTTGATATTAAGGGATTACAATGTGTTAATTATGTGTTCATTTTGGTAGGGTGACAATGGGAATATGGGTAGGGTTTTTAAAAAAAATCTCTTAATTCTTATAGCTATGTTCTTACAAATAAATTGAAAGATATCTAAAAATTGTTTCCAAACATTCTAGTGCTTTCCTCCACCCACACAGCATAAGTAGAGAAATAGATGAAATAATATTGGTAAAATGTTGAAGTTCAGATGATAATTGAAAACTCATGATATATTAAGTGAAAATAGCAAGTTATGTAATTACGTGCTATATGATATCAATTTATATATGTGAGTAAAAACAAAGGCTTGAGGGCAGTACATAAAAGCATCAACAATGGCCATTTTAGAGTGATAAAATAATTATATATTATATTTGAAAATATATATTTTCTAAGTGACCATATATTAATTTTAAATTAGAATAATAAAGAATTTTAAAAGCAATTAAAGTACTAAGTGTCATAATCAAAGAGATGTTAAAAAGTATGGTTTTACCTTGCATATAAGAAGCACCTAAGATTAGCACTCTTCTTGACTGATAGCACCTTTGTACAGTATATAGAAATATATGGATATTGATCTAAAATTATAATTTAAAAGAAATAAAGCTATCAGTTTACTTTTACACCTTCCTGGGAATATTTTATATATTTTAATTATCTTGATCAATTGTATGAACTGAGAGATAAGAAAATATCCTACATAATAGAGCAGTAGTATACAAATTGAATGTCACAACCTAGCACAAGATGGCCATCCCCATGTGGTCACAAGATGGCTACTACAAGATGGCTAGCAAGGAAGGGCAGGTAGGGAGACCAAGCCTGTAGGGAAGGGCAGTTAGAGGTAATCAGGCCATCAGGGGTGGGCAGTTAGGGGCAACTAGGCATGCAGGGAAGGGCAATTTGGGGGAACTAGGCTGGCAGGGAAGGGCAGTTGGGGGCAATCATGCTGGCAGGGTAGTAGTTAGGGAGTGGTCAGAGGCAATCAGGCAGGCAGGCAGGCGATTTGGTTGAAAGCCAACAGTCCTGGATTGTGAGAGGGATGTCCCAGTGGGATCGGGCCTAAACTGGCAGTGGGATATCCCCTGAGGGGTCCCAGGTTGGATAAGATGTAGGCTGGGATGAGGGACACCCCCCCAGTGCACAAATTTAGTGCACCGGGACTCTAGTCTATCTATATAATAGAAGAATATGCAAATTGACTAGTACACTATAACATCACGACTGAACAACAGGGAACTGAGCAAGGGACCTCAGGCCGCACCTCTTGCCCTGGCACCAGGCTTGGAGACCTGAGTCTGTGCCCCCCACCATGTGAGGCTTGACAGGGGACCTCAAGCCCCACCCCTTCACCCCTCAGGGCTTGACAGGGACCTCAGGTCATGCCCCTTACCTGGTAGGGCTTGACGGGAGTCCTCAAGTTGTGCTCCTCACCCCAGTGCCGGGTTGGGGGACCTTAGGCTGTACCTCCTGCCCTGGCATTGGGCCTGGAGACCTCAGGCTGTGCCCCTCACTCCTGCCCTGGGCCAGGAGACCTCAGGCCATACCCCCACCATGTGAAGCCTGACAGGGGACCTCAGGCCGCACATCCTGCTCCTGGGGCATAACAGGGACCTCAGGCTGTGCCCTTCACCTGGAGGGCTTGATGGGGGATCTCAGGCCATATCCCCTGCCCTGGCACCTGTCTGGGGGGCCTGTGACTGTCCTCCCAACCTAGAGAGACTTGACGAGGGACTGTGCCCCACCTAGAAGGGCTTGATGAGGGTGGGGACAGCCAGATATGGGTCTCACCTAATAGGGGTGGGTCAGCCGGGTCTGAGTCTCTTGCGTTTTCAAATTGCATGCAGGTGGTGTGCAGGGAATTGACTCTAGGTCCTGTGGTGCACCCTAGACTCTGACAGGAGAGAGATTTTCATATACATTTTACTACTTTTCTTTCATTTCTGACACTTCTATTATAGAGAAAGGGCAAATATCAATATTAAATTATTTTCTCTAATTAATCCCCTTGTAATATGCACAAATTTTGTGCACTAGTGGAGAATAAAAATAGAAACACTGAGAGAGACAACAGCTAAGGATCACAGTCTATGTTTGGTCTATGAACTTATAAGCAACACTGGAGGAACCAGTGCATGAGTTAGTATATGGGTGGGGTCCAGCCAGCCCACCCCAATGGGGGCTGATCTGGGCCTGACTGGTGAAGGGGAGGGGATGCAGGAGGTTGGCCAACTGGTTCCACCTCCAACTCAGATGGGGGGACCGATTAGGAGCTGGGTTAGTCAGGGGGAGGGGCCATGGGCAGTTGGCCAGCCGACCTTACCTATAATCAGCATCAGGGAGGCCCATTGGGGGCCAGGCTGGCCATGGAGAGGGGCCACGGGAGGTTGAGGATGCTGATTGGGGCTCCAATTGGGGCAGTTGGGCATCACAGTGCACATCATAGCAACCGGTCATTCCAGTCATTCTGGCGTTCTGGTCGCTTCACTTTTATCTATCTATCTATCTATCTATCTATCTATCTATCTATCTATCTATCTACCTATCTACACATAGATAGGTAGAGATAGATATAGATATAGATATAGATATAGATATAGATATAGATATAGATATAGATATAGATATAGATATAGATATATAGATATTTTGATTTCTCAGCAGATAGTAGTTTGTACTTCAGATATTTCAAAGTAGTGAAAAGTGATAAAAAGCAAAATTATATTTTTAAAAAATAATTTTCTCGCATAAAAAAAGGAAGTCTGGTCAGGAATTATATCTTCATTTCTACATGGAGATATGTGGGATCTGTCATATATAGGTAATGATACCAAGATTATGGATATGATCCATGACTATATAATATCTATTTTTTTGACTCTCACTTAAACATATCAATCAGTAATGATCTGAATCATTGCCAATATTGGGAAACCACTAAGATATTCAGTGTATCCTAATAATAATAAGCTAAAATGTATAAAAATATCACAAGTGTATGTTCTGTGATAAATAGGGTTAATGTGAAATAGTAGATATTTATAGAATCTTTGCTGTTTAATTGTGTACTATTAAGGGCAATCAAGGAGAAATATATATGGGAAAATTTTAGTGTACCTGGGAGAGAATTTGTTTCTTAACTCTGGCCTTCATTCCTTAATGATTGGTCTATAAATGATGAAAAACTAAGGGGAGAATCAACTTATTTATCAAGAACATTTGTGTGTGTAGCAGTTTTCAGCATGTAGTTGCCACTAAAATTCAACTTCATAGCCCAAGCAAAGCAAGGAACTGAATTATTTGCTTAGAAAAACCATTAATTTAATTAGAAATAAAATAAATTTGGAGCTGATATGATCACACAAGTTCCTATTACGTATGTAAATAAGTTGCATTCTCTGCATGTAATCTACTTGTGTAGATTAAGCTGCATAGATTATCTTGCTATTTTATTATAATTATTTTAA
Source organism: Lasiurus borealis (assembly GCA_004026805.1). Classification (NCBI taxonomy): domain Eukaryota; kingdom Metazoa; phylum Chordata; class Mammalia; order Chiroptera; family Vespertilionidae; genus Lasiurus; species Lasiurus borealis. The sequence continues at coordinate 15,979 of PVJN01006311.1, forward strand.
ATCAAAGATTTCTCAAATTTTTTCTTACTAGATTTGAATCTAACATTTTTAGCCCTTTAAGATCTAGTTGAAATAACCACAAAGCACATTATTTGAGAGCCTAATGGCCTAGTTCCATCATTTCAAAAGAAGATTTTAATGGGTAAAATCTTATTTCTTAGTAAATTTGACATTCTGAAATATAAATTATTTTAACATTCCTCTTCAGTCTTAAGTGGTTTAATGTCAAGTGCACCATTCAGGTGATTGTGTGATCAAACCATCAGGTTGTTTATGGAGACCGGTAGGATTGTTTTTAAAATTAACTCTTTTTAAGAATAATCTGTCTTGGCATCCTGGCCCAGGAGTAAAATTCCACAAAATATTTGTTGAGTGAGTTAATGTCTTGAAGATTTCCTTTTTCAATCATAATGGTATGAATATTCAAAGCCTTTCTTGTACGCTAGTACCATCTCATATATGAGTAACTAGATGACATTAGAACTGGGTTAAGTAGCTCTCTCCTTGACTAATGTGTAGACAACAATGAGGGCAGGAGATGTTTTTAAATTTTGTCCAGATTTGAACCCAAAATTTCTTGGAGAAAGACATAGACTGAAATCTTGTTACTTCCAAAATGAATGTGCTTCAGTTTACTACTTTTTATTTATTTATTCTTAACAATGTCTTGAGGATAAATTAAACCATTAGTCCACATTACCTGAAAATTGTTTTTTTAAGTTATAATTCTGAGTGGGATTTCAAAACTAAATTTATAATTTCTTTAAGTTATAATTCTGAGTGGGATTTCAAAATAAGTTTACAGTTAAGGTTGCATTGCTTTCTTTTTTATTGAAAGTTTTGATTTTCTTAAAAATCCTATAATTTAATTGCATGGTAAAATGAAATTGAATAAGGTTATAATTATCCTTTTATTAACCGTGCTAATTAAGGTCCACCTTTATCAATCCTTTGACTTAAGATGCTTTCTATGGAATCAAACAGCTTTTTCTTTTTATACAGGCTCTTTAAAAAGTTAGGTGATGTACCCTGGCTGGTGTGGCTCAGTTGATTGGAGTGTAGTCCTGTACCCTAAAAGTTCACAGGTTTGATTCCTGATCAGGTCACATACCTGAGTTGAGGGCTCAGTCCTCAGTTGGGTCCCATACAAAAGGAAACCAACTGATCTTTCTCTCTAAAATCAATAAAACATTCTCTTGTGAGAATTTAAAAAGTTAGGTGATGATTATATAGTTAGCCACATTTAACATTCAAAATATTTATGATTAGAAAGATAAATACTTATGAAAGAAAGGAACTCAATAAGCATGCATTCCTTATGGTTAAAATACAACAATTTGTTATTGTTAAGCCAGCCTTGGTAATTATGTAATAAAACTAGAGGCCAGTGTACAAAATTTGTGCACAGGGATGGGGGTGTCCCTCAACCCAGCCTGCACCCTCTGAAGGATGTCCAACTGTCCATTTAGGCCTGATCCCAGTGGGCCTGAATAGGCAATTGAACATCCCTCTCATAATCCAGGACTGCTGGCTCCCAACTGCTTGCTTGCCTGCCTGCCTATTGCCCCTAACTGCTTCTGCCTGGCAGCTTGATCATTCCTTAACCACTCCCCTGCCAGCCTGATCAATGGCTAACTGCTTCCCTGCCGGCCTGATTGCCCCTAACTGCTCTCCCCCACTGGCCTGGTCCTCCCCAACTGTCCTTCACTGCAAGCCTGACCTCACCAAATTCCCTCCCCTGCTGGCCTAGTCTTCTCCAACTGCCCTCCTCTGCCAATCCAGTCACCCCTAACTGTCCTCCCCTGCTGGCCTGTTCTCTTCCAATTGCCCTCCTCTGCCAACCTGGTTCTACCCAACTGCCCTTCCCTGCAGGCCATTTGTGGTGGCCATCTTGTGTCCACATCGGGGCAGCCATCTTTTATCACCTGGAGGTGTCAATTTGCATATTACTCTTTTATTAGGTAGGATTCCTTTCTATTTTTTGTTTACTATAAGTTTCCAGAAAAACTATATACCAACAAAATTGTCAGTCAGGTTTCCTGTAATAAGAAGGAAAACAACCTAAACAGATGGATGAATGGTTAAATGTGTCCAAGTAGAAAATCAGAAGAGGATACACAGTTTGGAATTTGGGCTCAAGCGAATGAAGGAAAATCTTTCAAGAGAGGCAAAAAGTGAAATTGGACAAATGTATGACATAGGATCTGTGTACACAACATGATATGGGTTTTGTTGCAAGACTTGGTGAGTGTACTGTTTCATGGAACTTTAAGCTGTTTGCTCAAGTGAGCAACCTATTGTCCCAACAGGAAAGCTGTTTGCCCACAAAAACAAACTCTAGCCTGGATAAATTGGTTTGCAAGAATTTATTGAAGCAGTAAAATAATATATTGTTTTAAGGTTTTTACCTTCCTGGAAAAAACAACAACAACTGTCAAGTCACATTGACACAGCTAGCCCCAATTCATAGTCCCAAAAGGTAAACTATGTTGATATAGGTCATATAAATTGTTACCCAAACCTGTTTTGCCTTTTATCAGGCTGTTCTCAATAGCATTATCTTTAATAGAACCTAGAATTAAGTAATACTGTTGAGGTATGAGTCTTAATTCAAATTGCTCCATTCATTAAATAGTGGGAGGCTGCTGATTGTCTGTTTATCCCAGCTGTTAAACTACTATTTTCTTTAAAAGAAGTTAAGTGGTACCATATAAATCACAGCCAGAATGGAACATGGAAATATTTGGGCAGATGTTTAGCCTCATAAGGAAGAACTTCACAGGATGACAGTTGAAATGAAATTGGAGTTCAATTATTCCATTCTAATGATTCTAGAGTAAACAATGGATGGAGAAGGCAGTGGGAATGGCAGGGGTTAGACACCAATAACTTGAAAAATAGCTGAAAGGGAATTTTTTCCATTCATGAAATAACAAGGCTGTTTCAAGGAATCCTTTCAAGTAGAGGTGAAATTGCATTGCAAAGTATGAACAGTTAGGATAAAGGGAATACTGCTAGTTTAGCTCTACTAAAATATTACCACACAGAATGACCATACCAGACTGAATACCATACCAGACTGTGAGAAATGGCACCAAGTACATTTGGAAATGGAGACTTGGAGAAGGAAAATTAGGTGGGAAAAGATTGTAGGAAATCTTTAAAGGATTTATGGAGAGAGAGATGAGAGAATATTTTCCATTTTAAGCCACCTTGCAGACAGTTTAAGATAGTGGTTTATTCCATTTCTGTCATTAGACCCTTTAATGGCATGGAACTTCATTTTGGCCCCAGTTCCCCAAAGCTGTTCCATTAAAAAGTTACGATTTATTCCCCAGAAGAATTAGAACTACTTACCTGCTATTTCTAAAACTACTGTTAATAGAGTCCCTAAGTACTTCTGTCTGCTGAACATGTCACTGAAATAATAACACACTGCAATCTACTATGGAAGCTTATTAATTAAAATAGTGGATCTTCAGTAACAAATCATTATCATAGTTTGACTTTAAAGTGAATGGATGAAGTAATGACAAAGAAAAACTTACCAAATAATTTCAGAATTAGTTGGGTTGTTTTTGTTTTCTTTTTAATGTTTTTATTGAGTTCAGAGAGAAAGAGAGAGATAGCATAATGATGAATGAGAATCATTGATTGGCTGCCTCCTACACACTGGGGAATTGAGCCCACAACCAGGGCATGCTCCCTGAATGGGAATCAAATCATGACCTCCTGGTTCACAGGTCAGTGTTCAACCACTGAGCCATGCTGGCCAGGCAAATTGATTAGTTTTATAGAGGCCTGGGGCGCATTGTAGGAGAACGAATGCAGATTACTGTGGAGTTAATTCTGGTTCAATAAGTACTGAGTTTTAGACTTGGAGACATAGAAATACTAAAACTTCCTAGTATTTTTAAATAAAATTATTTAATTAAAGTATAAAAATGTTTATATATGTTATGTATAATTGCACATATGCATGGAAGTTCACAAAGCAAATGTCAATATAGCCAATATAAGTGAAAGAATAGTAACTAAAGCCCCCAATTTTCTCCCCTCTAGTTCCAAAAACCCCAAATGGAATCACTTTTTTAAAAATTCTATTTCCATTGCTTATTATTTCCTGCTTTTCTGTTTTCTGTAAATGGAATCATATCATATTTACTCCTTTGTGCTTTATTTATTTATTTATTTATTTATTTATTTATTTATTTATTTATTTATTTTGGCTCAGTATTATACCTGTGGCTCATCTATATTGTTGCTGGTAGTTGTAGTTCATTCATTCAGTTGGCTTATAGCTGTTGACTGTTATATATCGTGCTGCTAAAAAAAATCAAATATGTATCTTTTGTTGAATATATTCAGTGTTATGTCCTTTAGGTTATATGTTTTGTGAGAAGAAGAAATGGTGCCTCATAGGGTACATGCACACATTCAGCTCTGGTAGGTTCTGCCAGTTGTCTTTGTAAACAACTGGCATTTTCTATCCTTTTCTTCATATTATCTTTTCTTTATATATCAACTCTCCAATCATGTCTACAATTTAGTCTCCCTTTCATCACATATAGGTAGGATACACAGTCCCTGAAGACAGTAGTGTGGTCAGGGACTCTAAGTCAAAACACAGGGACCCAGATGTAATGGTGGGACAATGTGAAAGTTCTACAGGGTAAAAGTATACTAACTTCCAGGAGGCTCAGCCTGTTTTCCTTGTCGTGAAACTGATTATAACTCTCACTGAACTCTGATCATGATGTACGTGTAAAAGTTAAGGTATTTCATAAATTTTAGATATTTCAAAAAGAGCAATTTATACACAGAGGCTAAATGTCAATGACAATCCTCCTTAAATTCAAGTGTATATGTCTATCTTTGGATTTTTTTCATAAGGCAATATTGATTATTTATTGTGGAATTACACATCTTTAAAATGGTAGTATCCTTACTTAGCTGTTTAATAACTCTTTTATTCCACACACTTGTTCATCATTATATCCCCCATTTACTTCATCATTATTTTTTTTAATTCTTTATTATCTGTGTTTCCAACTAGAATACATCTTACAAGGAGATAAACTATGTCTGATTTGTTCACTGTTCTATCTCTAGTACCTGGATAAGTCTCTGGCACAAAGCATGCGCTCAATAAACATTTCAGTGGGAATAAACAAATGAATGAATTAAAGGAATTGTAGAAGCACAGAGAAGGACAAAGAATGACGTATGTTTAAATTATTTAAATGAAAACATTTTTTATTTAAAGCAGCTTAATCTAATGGGAACTAGATTATGTTTGACTACTTAAGATTGTTCCCTTCAGGGAGAGCTTTTGTGAGCACATAGTTAAGACAAGTTTGTAGAGCCTCACCCCAAGTTAGGAAAGTGAGGATGTCAAGGTAGAGGCGAGTAGACAGAATTACTAGAGCAAATTCTCAATGTCCTTTTCTGTCCTGTTCCTAGTTATAATATTTGCTATTAGTTTCTTATCTCCAGAAGTATTTTTAAATATCCAGCACTGTCTTCTTGTAATGGGGAAGGCTAGTATTTTGATCCATAAAGCAGCTGTCACCTTTTGTCACTATTTTTAGTTTTTATGAATACTAAGCTTAGAAAGTCCTGAAGCATTATTGCGTGCATTTGTCACTTACCATGCTATGACTGCAAGTCTTAAAAAGTCATTTAATTTATTTCTCTGTCTCCAGATATTTAACCATTCCAGACACATAGCTTTCTACCAAGTACTTCAGGTTCCATGAAACAAGATAAAATGGCATTACTCTTTTGGTATCACACTGAAGCCTCATCTCCTTCAGCTTTAGCACCATTTTGGCATTTTATCCTTACTTGTGATATTATAGTTTCAGTTTCTTCCTAGCTCAGAAAAGCACTTTCCCTTTTGAGTTTTAAAAACCAAATGGCATCTTCTTCCCTTGCTGCTCTCTGAAGAGGCTGCCCTCTAACCTAAAGGCACACTGTTCCATCTCATGTATAATTATGCTGGGGCATCTCCCTGCCCTCTCTAATTTGCAACGTAACTAATGTGGAGATGGATGCTGCTGTTTGCAGCCACAGAAATAGCAAATGCAGAGGTGTTGGGAATACTGTCATAGTTGTTGGAGGAAGTCTCTGTCAGCATTTTTCAGCAGGAAACTGCAGGAGCTTTTTCTAATGTAATTTTAATTATAATGGCCAAGTGCCTTGGTACAGGCTGAGGCTCTGTTTATGATACACCTGCCAAGAATAATTTGAAATGCTTCAAGACATGTGTTTCATAAGTGGTGTCACCCCCTACAGGTGCTAGTTCTTTACTTTCTCCCCCTTCCTCCCCCTACCACACTCCCGTCTCTGTTCACTGTTAGTCCGGCTTCTTAAATACATACACAACAACTTCAATGAAAATTAAGAGCCATCATCATTGATGTGAGATTAGAAAGCCACAATAACTGTGGCACGACTAAATACCTCCAATATTCAAGCTGTGACCTGAAACTTTAATGTTATTTGTGGAGATTTATATTTTGTATGTGACCTTCAAAAAGACAGATCATGAAATCTCTGAAAACCAACCAGCAGATGGCAATACATAGACTTCCCTGACACTGTCCATTCTATACAAGAGACTGTTGAATTTAGTTATAATTTATTTCGGCCAGAGAAGTTGAGGGGTAAGGAATTATTTAAACCAAACAAAAGACAACCAGAGAATTCTGTCTATTAGTTTTTGCAATGTTTTCTGTTTTGTTATGTTTTGTATGTTTTTGCAGGTAATTTTACATTTTCTCAAATCCTTGAGGATTATATATTAAATAATAATCACCAGGATTTCCAGTTCCCTATTGTTAGCATATTTCTTTGAAATGCAATTGACTAGAAAGTTAAGCTGAGGACTTTTTAAACCTTTTGAACAGATGATTATGTTTAGAGTTTTATTAATAATAATAATAATACACGACAATAATGTTAAGCTTCCTGACAAATTTATTTCACACATACCCTGATGTTTATATAATTGACTATTTGTAAAACATTTCCAGATGTATTTTTTAAAATATTAAATATTTCAGAATTTTACAGCAAAATTTTGGTAGAGGCATACCTGATTGTCTGTTGCAAGAGCTGTGTTTTTTCACCAAACACGTTAATGAAAGCAAATGCTTTATGCTTCCAGGCCACTGAGAGGCTAAACACCACTGTCTCTTCAAGCTCATTCTCTAATTGTGAAAGCCAGCAGGATTATAGAGTCTCCCCTTCTCTCATCACTGACCACGGAAAGGCAGCTGTCCCTAATTGGGCAGAGGGTGAGGAGACTGAAGGACTACATTATCCTAAGTCTGTAAGTCTGATATTTGCCTTAGACCATGAAATGAAAGGCATTGAGCCCAATAATTGATATTTTCAGCTCTTTCTCTAATGGAATGATAGCCTGCTAATGTCAATTATCAGCCAGTTCAGGAAATAGAACACAAAGCATTATCATAGTGTTATTTTTCTCCTTATATAGTCTGCTAATGCATATCAGGAAAGTAAGGGGTTATGGAATCAGCAGATGAATGATGGATGAATCATAAACTGGATTGTGTGTTGGTTGATTTAATTAGTTTATTAGAATTTTCAGGAAACATCTAGGCACTGTGCAAAATTAATATATGCAAGAATATTTAGCTGTCCAATTAGGAAAACATAAATTAATCACATCATTTATGCTATGAAAACTACAAATGCCAGAAGAAATCAAACAAAAATTACAAATGCCAAAAGAAATCAAATGAATGTAAGACTAATAAAAATTAATGTGCATATATTCCTAATGCCCTGTGCATGAAGGTAATGAAGTAGCCTGAGTTTATTAACATGACAAATTCTTCCAAATGATGTTGGTCATAGGGAATAGTCATGTTCGCCCATCTTGATCTATTTATTTGCCTATATATTAATTGATTGATTGATTGATGATATGAGGTAGTTTTCCAATAGCAGAATTTATAAAATTTTTAATTTCCTTTTATACCTAAAGTTACATCACAGAATAAGGACAACTATTAGAACATAGCCATTTCTTTTATACTTATATTTTTGAAAAGCTAAAAATTCTCCTTAGGTTAATTATCTGTTTTGTTCCTGTCTACCTTGAAGATGACAAACCATTTGGTTGGACATGGATCATCACTGCACTGAGCAGTAAAATACAGTTTTTTAAAAGTTCATTCAGGCCCTGGCCAGTGTGGCCCATTTGGTTTGATGTCATCCTGTGCACCAAAAGGTCACCTGGTCAATTCCCTGTCAGGGCAGATGCCCAGGTTCTGGGTTCCATCTCCAGTAAGAGGTGTACAGAAGGCAGCCAATTGGTGTTTCTCTTTCTCCCTCACTCTTCCTCACTCTCTAAAATCAATAAAAACATAGTTGTAAAAGACACACAAAACTTCATTCACATTAGTATCTATCTTATCATGAGCTGTATAAATCCTGAAAATGCTTTACCCATCCAACTTCCTCTCTTAGTCCTTTCACTTTATCAAGAAATCATTGATCATAAAAAGTGGAATATGGACTGAATTCACTTTTCTTTTCTTAAAATTTATTTTTAATCATAGTTGACAAGGCTTAACTTTTTTAAAATCTAGAAGTTTGTGGTAATTATCAGTGAATGTTAAGAATGAAATGAAACAGGCTCTGGATATGAATATAGTTTTTGTTTCCAATGATCTCTGAAGCTCAAATAGCTAACTGTGAATCCCCATTTGCATTCTAGGCTCATATGCTTTTCAGAGTCATACCACCCAGTGGATGGAATTTGAGTGTAAAGCAGAGCAGGTGCTGCCCGTTCAGAACTGGATGAACTCACTGCAAGCTTCTGGCAAAGGAACAAAGGGAAACCAGTGAATTAAGGGGAAATATTGTCAGTCATTTTTAGCCCTTGGAAAATGTTTGCATACATACATACACACACCTTGAAGTTATTAAACACATGAGCTATTCTGGTCATCCAATCTCAATATTGAGAATAGAATTTAATCCCGTGGACAGCTCAAGAGAATCTAATTTGAATTCCTAGATACCAATCCAGGTACAGTGGCACCTCGAGATACAAGTTTAATTCGTTCTGTAACCTTGAGGCATGGGAAACTATGAGACGCCTGAGTCACGGTAAACTGGTGGGTCGTGTGCAGCTGGCTGATCCGCGCGATTACTCCTATCTCAAATGTTGCTCGTATTTCAAAGCAAAAATCACTCGCTCGACGGCTCATATCTCAAAAATCTCGTATGTTAGGGCACTCGTATCTTGAGGTACCACTGTAACTGCAAAGCTAGCAGTGGGTATGTTTATTTTAATTTACCTAAAATTAAAGTAAATTTAATTTAAAAAAATATATATAGGCTGATTTTGGGGGGTGGTGGGGGGCATTACTTTTTGTATCTCAACCATGCTTCTGGAATTATTTTAGGTACATATTTTAGAAATTATATTAAATTAGAGGCCCAGTACATGGATTTGTGCACCAGTGGGGTCCTTTGGCCTGGCCTGTGGGGATGGGGCTGAAACTGGCTCTCTGACATCCCCCAAGGGCTCCAAGATTGCAAGAGAGCAGTTCTCAGGTAACACACCCCAGACTCCAGCTCCCTCCTCTCTGGGTCCAGGTTGTGGATGAAACAGATTTGGGGCAACAGTGCCCTAGCAGCAAACTAACTCAAGGCCAACTCTATGAGGAATCGGGTTCCCTCTTCTACGGGTCAGAGTGTCTGCCCCCTGGTGGTCATTGTACACCATAGCTACCAGGCAAATGGACAAATGGTCATATGGTCACTTAGGCTTTTATACCCTAATTAATAAAAGATTAATATGCTAAGTGTCCAGTCACCTGTCAGCCATTCAACCAACCAAAGTGTAATATGCTAATGATATGCTAATATCACTCAACTGCTTGCTCCGAACACCAGAGGGCAGATTCTCTGACTGGTAGGTTAGCTTGCTGCTGGGGTCTGGCTGATCAGGACTGAGTGAGAAGGGCCAGACATTCCTTGGAGCCCTCCCACAGTCCCTCCCTGGCTTTCCAACATCCCGTGTCCTTCCCCAGCCCCAATCATGCACTGATGGGATCCCTCAGCCTGTGCCCTCTCACAATGCAGGCTGAGAGAATCCCCAGCCCCTCCAAGTGTATGAATTTGTTGCACTGGGCTTCTAATATATAAATAAGGTCTATTGATGGTGAACCTGCTTTTGTCTGTCCAAGATATCTTTATTCAACATTTTTCTGGATTGATAGTTTAGTTGGAACAGAATTCTTTTCCCCCCCACTTGATACATATTCCATAATATGATTGGCATTCTAGCATTAGCTGATATCTCTATTGCATCACATAATTTCATTTCTTCTAATATAATACATTTGTGTTGTCTGTGACCTCTGTTCTGTGCATTAATAGCCAGAATGTATTTATCTAGTAATTGCAAATATGTACCCTTAAATAATATTTCTCTGGTCTTCCAACTCCCAGCCCCAAATAACAAACATTCTGCCCTGTTTGTTTGTTTTTTAGTTCATTTTTTTAAAAGATTCCACATATAAGGGATAATATATAGTATTTGTCTTTTTCTGTCTGATGTCTCACTTAGCATAATACCCTCAAGATCCACCCATATTGTTTTAAATGTCAGGATTTCTTTTATTCTCATGGATGAATAGTATTCCACTATCATAATAATAAAAGGCTAATATGCAAATGGTCATCACACCATGACACCTTAAGGACTGAACAGCCGGAGGCTGCATTGAGGCAGGCAGGGTGGTGTGAGAGGGGGGGTTAGAGGGTCAGAGGGAGGTGGGGAAACGGGGACTTCCAATGCAGCATCAGTAGGTGGGGACTTGTGCTGGCCTGGGATGTGAGGCTAACTTCCCACCCAGTGCTGGGCCAGGGGACGTGAATATCAATGTTAAAATATTTCCTCTGATTAATTCCCTTTAATGTGCATGAATTCTATGCAATAGGCCACTAGTATGTATGTATGTATGTGTGTATATATAATCTTTTTTATCTATTTATCCATTGATAGACACTTGAATTGCTTCCATATCTTAATTAATACCATGGAGTGCATACACTGCTTCAATAACCTGTTTTCATTTCCTTTAGGATACATATCTAGAAGTGGGTTCACTGTGTAGTTCTATTTTTAATTTTTGGAGGAAACTCTATACTGCCTTTCAGAATGGATGGACTAGTTTACAATCCCACTAAAGTGCACAAGGGCCCTTTTTTCTCCATAACTTATCTCTTATTATCTCTTGTCTTCTTGATGATAGCTGTGCTAACAGATATGAGGTATCTCATAGTGCTTTTAATCTTCATTTCCCTGATAACTAGTGATGTTGATTATCTTTCCATATATCTTTTGGCCATTGAATACCTTCCTTCAAAAACTGTATATTCAGTTCCTTTGCATATTCTTAAATCAGATTGTTTATTTTTCTATTATTGAATTGTATGAATTTTTAAAAATAAATTTTGGGTATTGCCAAGACTGGTTTGGCTCAGTGGATAGAGGATCAGCTTGTGGACTGAAAGGTCCCAGGTTCGATTCTGGTTGGGGGCATGTATCTTGCTTGCGGGCACATCGCCACAGTGGGGCGTGCAGGAGGGGGCTGATTGGTGTCTTTCTCTCATCAATGTTTCTGACTTTCTATCTCTCTCCCTTCCTCTCTGTAAAAAAATCAATAAAATATATTTAAAATAAATAAATAAATAAATAAATAAATAAATTTTGGGTATTAACCCCTGATTCAATGTATGGTTTGCAAATATTTTCTCCCATTTTGTAGATTGCCTTTTAATTTTGTTGATTATTTCATTTGAGTAGAACCTTCTATTTAATGTAGTCCTACTTGTTAATTTTTTGTTGTGTTTGCTTTTGGTGTCATAAAAACATGATTGCCAAGATTAGTGTTAAGGAAATTCTTACCAAGTTTTTATCTCAGAATTTTATGGTTTCAGGTCTTATATATTTATATTTGACCCACTTGCAATTAAATTTTATGTGTGGTATAAGGGTCCAATTTTATTCTATGTGTGATTATCCAGTGTGACCCACATAATTTTTTTTTAAAAGACTCTTTTTCCCTATTGGATGTTCTTGGCTTCCTTATTATTTGTCAACTAGCGACCCAGTGCACAAAATTCATGTGCATTAAAAGGAGATTAACTAGAGGAAATAATTTAACATTGCTATTTGCCCTTTCTCTATAAGAGAAGTATCAGAGAGGAAAGAAAATTAGTAAAATGTATATGAAAACCTTCCTCCTGTCAGAGTCTGGGGCTCACCATGAGACCCAGAATCAAGTCCCTGCCCACCCACATGTACCTCAAAATCATGAGACCCAGACCTGACCACAATTGCTCTAGATCCAGATCTGGCCAGTCCCACCTTTGTTAAGCTCTGCCAGATAGGGCATGTGGCCTGAGGTCCCCCAGTCTAGACCAGTGTAGGAGGCGTGCCTTGAGATTCTCCATCAAGCCCCACTAGGTGGCTGACACAGCCTAAGATCCCCTGTCAAGCCCAAATGAGGGAGGGCCATGGCCTGAGGTCCCCCATCAAGCCCCACCAGGTTGGGGAGTGCAGCCTCAGCTGTCCTGACCCAGCACTGGGAGGGGAGTGCAGCCTCAGGTCCCCCATCAAGCCCCACTGGGCAGGGGCATGGCCTGAGTTCCCCCAACCCAGCACTGGGGGTGGACCTTGAGGTCCCTGTCAAGCCCCGCTCTGTGGAAGGCACTGCCTGAGGCCCCTGGCCTGATGCTGGGGCAAGGGGAGCAGCCTGAGGTCCCATAAGCCAGCACCAGGATAGGAAGCACACCTTGAGGTCCCCTATCAAGCCCTGTTGGGTGGTGGGGAGGGACATGGCCTGAGGGCCCCTGTCAAACTCTGCCAGGCGGGAGGCATGACCTGAAGTCCCCTGTCAAGCCACTTCTAGTAAGGGGCATGGCCTGAGGTCGCCTGGCCTAACACTGGGATGGGGGAGAGGAAGGTCCTTAGCCCAGCCTGCACCCTCTCATTTACTGGGAGCCCTCAGAGGATGTCCTACTGAGATGGCTTAGGCCTGTTCCCCAGGCGGAGTGGACCTAAGCCACACAGTCTGATCTCCCTTTGTGGGAGGCGATCAGGCTGATCAGGGAAAGGCATCAGCCCCATCACCCCGCTGCTGCAGCCACCACAGCCACCAAGGTGTTTTCATCAACATAGACTCCAGTCCCTACACTATGAAAAAATGACAACTTGCTTTAGGCATTTTCAAAATGTGTCTTTCATAGGTTATGACATTTCTGTCTTTTATTTTTTTTTATCCTCACCTGAAGATATGTTTCCATTGATTTTTAGAGTGTGGAAGAGAGGGATAGACAAAGAGAAACATCTATGTGAGAGGGACATAGATGGTTGCCTCCTGCATGAACTCTGACCTGGGCCCCAGCCAGGGAGAAATTTGTAACCTAGGTACATGCCCTTGCTCAGAATTGAACCCAGACCCTGTGGTCAGCAGGCCGAGGCTCTATGCACTGGGCCAAACCAGCTAGGGCAGGATATGACATTTCTTAGCCCTCCAGCAGCAGACCCTCATGTTTGTTTGTTTTTTTCCCAGGAGTGTGGTGGAAAAGCCCTAGATCACCTTTGTGGATTCTTATATCCAAGTTACTAAGAATATTACCAGTGGCAAACTTTTTCTGAGAGATCAGAAAAGGTATTTCCTCTGTAGTTAACACCTATCACCTCTGATTACTGGCTTCACCCCTGCCAAGGCCTAAAGCCTTGGTTCCTGGTCAGGGGACCCCAGATCCCTCCAATCACTGACTTCTCTCCTGCCAAGGTCCCAAGACTCTGGCCGAGGCTTGGGTCCTGGGCATGGGATCCCCAGTTCTCTTTGATTACTGACTCCACTCCTGCCAAGGCCCCAGGCCTCTGGCTAAGGCTTGGGTCCTGGGCAGCTCCATTAAATCACTGGCTCTGCCTTTGACAAGGACCCAAGTCTCTGGCCCAGGCTCGGGTCCTGGATAGGGGAGCCTCAGCTCCCTCTGATCACCATCTCTGCCCCTGCCGAAACTTAAAGCTTCTGGCCAAGGCTTGGGTCCTGGGCAGGGTCCCCCCAGCTCTGTGGAATTTCCTGGCTCTACCCCTGCCCAGAAGCCCCCTGGCTCTAGCCCTTTTCCAGGTTGCTCAGGACTACCCTGGGCCTACCTCAGAGTGACCTAGGTGCTGAGAAAGTTCCCAGGACCCAGGCTGCTGGTTGCCAATGTATGCAAATTAACCTCCATTTACATACTCATTCTGATTGGCTGTGGGTGTAGCAGAGATATGCTCAATTTGCATGTTTGTCTATTATTAGGTATGATATATCTATCACATTTATTGATTTGCATACACTGAATCATCTCTGCATCTCAATGATAAATCCCACTGGTTCATAATATATTATCCTTTAATAAGTTATTGAATTTTGTTTGCTAATATTTTGTTGAGAAGTTTTTGCATCTATATTCATCGGGGGTAGTGGTCTTTAGTTTTCTAGCAGTTACCTCTCATTCCCTCTTCCACTGGTTTTTGATAGCATCTAATATACTTTCTCTATGGGTTTACCATTTCTGGACATATCATATAAAATGTATCATGGAGCTTTTTGTGTTTGGTTTCTTTTAGTTATCATGTTTTCAAGGTTCATCCCTGTTGTAGCATGTATCAGTATGACATTCTTTTTTTATGGATGAATAACATTCTGTTTGTGGATATACTACACAATGTTTTCATTCATTAATTCATGGACATTTAGGTGTTTTCACTTTTGCACTATTATGAATAACTAGAGGCTCAGTGCATGAAATTTGTGTACTTAGTGGGTGGGAGGTCCCTCAGCCTGGCCTGATCCCTCTTGAGCCATCAGTTGGACATCCTTAGCACTGCCACCAAGACAGGATAGGCTCCTGCCACCACTGCTGAGCTCGCCAGCTGTGAACTCGGCTTCTGGCTGAGCGGCGCTCCCCTGTGGGAGTGCACTGACCACCAGGGGGCAGCTTTTGCATTGAGCGTCTGCCTCCTGGTGGTCAGTGTACATCATAGCAACTGCTTGTTCACTGTTCAGTCAGTTTGCATATTAGCCTTTTATTATATAGGATTTTGCTATGTATAAGTTTTTGTGTGGATATTTTTTCAATTGCTCTTGAGTATATATCTATAATTGTAACTGCTGGGTCATATGATAACTATATCTTAAATATTTTGAGGAATCACATGTTTTACAAAGCATCTATACCATTTTATATTCCCACTAGCAAAGTATGAAAGTATAATTTCTAAAAATTCTTGGCTACACTTGTTAGTATTTGTATTTTTTTTATTGTAGCCATCATAGCAAATATGAAATGCTATCTCATTGTGGTTTTGATTTTCATTTTCCAATGATTAATGATGTTGAGTACCTTTTTATATGCTCATCACCATTTTATATCATCTCTGAAGAAATATCTAATCAAATTCTTTGCCAACTTTTTATTGAATTGTCTTTTATTATTGAGTTTTAAGACAAGCCCTTATTAGATATATGGTTTGCAATTATTTCATCCAATATCATGAGTTGTCTTTTCATTTTCTTGATAGTGTCCTTTGAAATAAGAAAGGTTTTATTTTTTTTTGTAATACAGTTTTTTTGGTTACTTGTACTTTAGGTGTCATTTCTATGATACCATTGGACTGCTTCTTCATTTGCCAAGCATGTATTTTTAATTGAGATATTTATTACTTTTTGTATAAGCAGCAATGAAAGTCACTAAAAACTATAAATCATCCATTTTAAATGATCTACTATATAAAGTCATACTTTTTCAAATAATTGGTGTAGAAAATAAAATTCAGTTTGAAAATCCTTAAAATATATGTTTTGGTTTCTTTTTTATATTTGACCCTTTGGAATTACTCTTAATCTGTGCAGACTTTGATATGCATTTAATAGCATGGTGGTTTTTTGTATTTTTTTTTTTTACAGAATTTCTAGATATTTTTAGGCAAGAGGGATTGATTATCAAAATATCTAGTGGACCTTATTTCACAAATGGATATTACAGTTTCTACTATCATGATGTATGGAGTCAGTAAAGAATACGTTCACCAAAGAACACTTTCTTAGGCACTAAAGAGACTTAAATTCAAATTCTGTTTCTATTACTTCATAACTATGTGACTTTAAGCATGTTCTTTAATCTCTCAACTTGACTATTTCATGTTAAAATGAAGCTAATAATAGTAATGCCAATTCATATAGTTGTTAGGTTAAAACAGGATAACACGTGTGGTTGGAACATTCTAAAAATTTACTAAATATTGTAAGCTAGATCATTATTAATAAGGAAGTTCTTTACAAAGTGTGTTTAGAAATTACATGTGTCAATTATTTAGCCATTTCTTTCTTTTTTTTAGTATGAGTAAAATAATTTCACAATGCTACCTTTTCTTTAATGGGAATTTATTAAGTGCTACTATATTTATTAACTTCTTTAACAAAATAAGACACTGAGGCTAAAAGAGATATAATAGGCTGATGAAGTTTACAGAATTACTTACTGAAGTAATAGCACTCAGATTTAAACCCACCTTATTTGACTTGCATATACTTATTCATTTTTACTAACTCCAGAACCTCTTAAACCTATTTTCTCATAGTATGTAATTAACCTTTAGTAACTTTATTCTCCACAAGTCTGATTACATTATGTGTGATGATTTTCTCTCTTGGTCGGTTCAATACTGTAGTTACTAACAATAAGAAACTATTTAAATTCAAGTGAATTAAAATTGAGTGACATTAAAAATTAAATTGCACTAGCCTCATTACAGATGCTTCCTTCTTAGCCATATATGCTCATTGGCTATCCGACTTAATAACACAGATTCAGAACAGTTTCAACATGGCAGAAAGTTCCAGTGGACTATCTAGATTTCTTTCATTGATGAAACTATATAATGAACAGTATCACAGCATTTACTTGCTTGATCATTGCCTTTCAAAATCGTATCAGACATTTTTGTCAACTCCTGCTGCACATAACCACATCAACAATTGAAGGCTGGGGAAGGACTCCGATTTGGTTGGCATTTTGTACATTCAATGCCCTATGCTTTGGGTGAGTGAATGAGATGCTGTTTTCTATCCTCAGCTGGGGTTTGGCAACCATCCCCTTATGGGGCATGCACCATTTCAAATCACAGTGATTCACTGTTTAAAAATAAGCTCAAGCACATCTCAAGGAAACATATATAAAAATTATATTCTCTTAAGCAGTAGCCTAGATAAGCATCTATTTTTATTAGACAAATTCTGGCATTTGGGAAAGTTTACTGAATCTTGTATACTATAAATGTTTTTGTAGATAAAGAAGGAAGAATTTTACATTGATTTCGCTTTTAAAAGAAGTAAACTGAAAATGATTAACAGGGCATGGCACTATTAATAAGAGCTCTAATACTTAAGTATCTATCAGGTGAGGTTCATAACACCTTAACTTACTGTTTTTGACACCCTCATTACTGGCAAAAAAAAAGAAAGAAACAAAATATGGTAAATGTGTTACAATTGCCAGTTACAAAGCTAAGGATGGTTTAGACTTCTTTGACTCTTGAATCAATTCTTCTTCAAGCTTTGGTACATTTCTATTTTAGTGAACCTCATGGCCAGTATGTTCTTGATTTTTAAGATGACATTTTAGGTAATAACTGAAAAGACAGGGAAGGAGAGTCTCTGTCCTTTTGGGTTCCCAGAAGCCAAACTCTAATGTGGCATTATTCCAATTTTACTGAATCTGAGCATTACAATTCCATTTCTCATCAAGAAGAATACAATTTCATAAATTGGTACTTAATGATAAGCATTGGCACCCATGCTTCCAAAGCACAACATCTATTTCCATAATTTTAACACCTGGTGAAAAATGTCATTTTTAAAAATGGAAGGTGATAAGAGGCAACAGAAAATGGGTGTATTAGACATAAAGGAATGGTTTGTAATGAGTAGGCTGTTTGAGGACAGTAATGGGTCTGTCTCATCATCTGATCCTTTGCTACCTGCACAGGAGTGGACAAATACTAATCTTTCAATAATTAATTCATGTGGTCACAACAAAAGAAAGGGATCTTAAATCTTACCTTAAGACATACAGTCTTTCTAACCATGACTAAGGAGAAAATAAGATAAATTGTTACTTAATTAAGTTTATCTAAATAGATGCTGTCACAGCAGATGGTTAGTGGTTCTTATGGAACATAAAAAAGAAAACGAAGCTTAGAAAATGTTAAACTTATATATCAACAACACGAATGTGGGGGGTGGGGGTGGAGTGAGGAGAGAAGAAAGAAGGAGGGGAAATTAGCACTCTAGAAAAAAGTATCCAGTGTAGATGGTACAGATAACCTCTGACCAGAAATACCTCTGAGAAGCATGGGTAATTCGTGAAGGATGCAGTAGTTTGATAGAAATATTTCATAACAATAAATATATAATTTCTCTCCTTTACTTCTTTATTTAGTACCCTAATTCATGTTTGGTTTTCCTATGTTAACCTATTCATCTAGGTCATATACTCTAAATACATAGTTATTCTGACATCAACATTTCTAATTGTTATTTTATGTCAGCTTTTTTTCTCATATATTAATCTTTCCTGTCTTGGATTAATGCGATTCAGTTCTTCCAAAAGTGCTCATTTCCTAAAGAATTAATAATAGAAAACTTTAGGCCTGGAAGAGTTTGGGGACCCTTGGTCCATGGTGATCCCTAAGGTGGCAAAATTTGATGAGACTCACAGAAACAACTACTTAAAAAAATAAATCTTATATAACTGTACCATGTCTGATGCAAAAAAAATTAACTCTTGTTTTCTGGTCTGACAAGTAAACAGCATGAAAGTCATTCCTCCAGTTCTCACAAGGAAAAGGTTGAACAAATGGAAACTTAACTTTTATTAGACCTCTCAGAGAATTGAGGTCACAGGGCAAATTGCTGCGCTGGACCCTGGAGAGATGGGTGAATACTGATGGTCACAGTTTGGGAGCAGAAACTTCCAGGAGCCAGGGACTGGTAGGAAAACATAAACAGTAGTTAATTAATCACTGGAGATTGAGAGTGGGATAGCTTGAGAGATGAAAAAGCCTGGAATCTCAGCCTGAAAAGGCCCCACACTTTACCTCTGGGAGGCCCAGTAAGATCTTGGTAAAGATGAGAGAAAAAGTCCTTCATGTTTCCATGAGGGAGAGGAAACGTAACCATTGTGTAATACTCCTATCATTCTGTTTTCCTATAAAAAGGCCTGTCCTCATAGAAAAATATTTTAGTAGAGCCTAACCAACATCAGTTTTATCAAAAGTTAACTGATATGGTGGATGGAAAATACCCTACTGCAGTCCCCTCTAGCTGTCCTGTGTGACCTAAATTGTGGTGTGGTAGCTGAGAAATGCTTGCAAAGATCACAGCCCTGAAGCACAGGCCCATTAAAGGTCTGAGACCTAGAAGTGGGATGAGTGAGGGAGTTGAGGGGGTTATGGGGAGATGAGGACACATATATAATACCTTAATCAATAAAGAAATTTTAAAAAAGGTCTGAGACCTAATTGTAAGCTTATGGGGTGCTTCTCCTCCTCTCCCACTCTTTACCACCAGATAAACAGGGCTGCTGTGTTATAACAGGGGATGAAAACCAAAAGAACTGCGAGCTTTCCATTCCATTTAAGGAGTCTATAGGGGAAACCAATGACAATATGAGAGACAAAAATAGGACACTAAAGGAAATTGCAGTCTCTGACACCTGCAACTGGTGCAAGCAATGAACACAGTCTAACTCCTGACCAGAGAAACAAAACTGAAAAGCAGAGGAAGAAAATGAAAAAGAAGTGGAACAGAATGTTCAAGAAATATGGGAAAATTAGAAAAGGAGACTATCTGAAAAAGTAAAAAAAGAAAGAAACACATAACAACTACTTGAAATATAATGATAAATCTCCCAAAATTAATTATTGACATCACCAAACCACATAAGAAGCTCAGAAATCACCAGGTAGATAAGCCCATCTCCACCTAGGCATATCATACCCAAACTACAACTAAGCAAAGTCAAAGAGAAAATCTTAAATTAAGCTGGGGGGTGGGGAAGACCTTAACTATAGAGGCATAAGGATAACAATCACATCAGACTTTTCTTCAGAAAGCTAGCAAGTAAAAATAATGGCATGAATATCAAATTGTTGAAAAAAAAATCTACTAGCCTAGAATTCTGTATCTGAATGGGGTGATAAGAGGCAGCAGAACATGGGTGTATTAGACATAAAGGAAAGTGGAATAGCTGTATTAACTCCAGACAAAGCAGACTTCAGAGCAAGAAAAATTATCAGAAATAAAGGGGAGGGGGGCATTATATAATGATAAAATAATCAATTCTTCAGGAAGACATGACAATCCTGTATGTCTGGGCCTAATAACAAATAATTAAAATAAATGAGACAAAAATTTATAGAATTGAAAGGAAAATAGACAAATACACTATCATAGTTAAGATTTAAATGTCCTGCTATCAGTTATTAACAAATCCAGAAGGCAATCAGTGAGGACACAGTTAAATTGAATGGCACTGTCAGTCAATTGTATCCAACTGATATTTAAATATTACTTTATTTAAAAAGAACAGAATACACATTCTTCACAAGCTCAGTTGGACATTCAACAAGTAAGATCACAATTTGGGTTATAAAGCACATCTTAACAAAGGGAAAAATAAGAAGTCACACAAAGTATACCCTCAGACCACAATGGAATTACACTAGAAGTCAATAATAGAAACATAGTTGGGAAATCCTCAAATATTTGGAGATTAAATAACACATTTCTAAATGACACATGGATTAAAGAATTCTCAAAATAAATTAAAATATATTTTCAATTAAATGAAATAAAAGTACAATTTATCAAAATTTGCAAGATGCAACAAAGCAGTGCTTAGAGGGTAATGCATAACACAAAAAGGATATAATAGAAAAGAAGAAATAACTAAACTCAAGAATCTAGGTTTCCATCTTAAAGCTAGAAGAAAAAAAAAAAGATCAAATTAAATCGAATGTAAGCAGAAGGAAAAAAGTATATCAATCAATGAAATTAAAAACAGGAAATTAACAGAGAAAATCAGTGAAACCAAAAGCTGGTTCTTTGAAAAGTAAAAGAAGTGGAACAGAATATTCAAGAAGTATGGGAAAATTAGAAAAGGAGACTATCTGAAGATAGTAAAAATTGGTCAACCCCTAATCAATATAATCAATAATAATAATAATGATAACACAAATTACTAAAATAGAAAGTGAAAGAGGGGCTATCACTACTGAGTTTTGAATATTAAAAGAATAAAAAAATTATGAACAATTCCTTGCCCATGACTTAGATGAGCCAATTGCTTAGGTCACTAGAACAGAATAGAGACCCCAGAAATACACCCAAGCAAAAATATCAACTGATTTTTCACAAAGGAGCAAAGGCAATTTAGTGGAAAAATAATAGTCTTTTCAACAAATGATGCTATAAAAATTGAACATTCACATGCAAAAAATTAAACTACACACGAACCTTACATATCCCACAAAAATTAACTCAAAAATAAATCAGATCTAAATGTAAAATGCAAAACTATAAAACACCTGGAAGATAAGAAAAATCTACATGACCTTGACAATAAGTTTTTAGATAAATGTCCAAAGCATGATCCATGAAAGGAAAAATTGCTGTTGTACATCATTAAAATGATAGGTGGCGCTATGAAAAACACTGTTAAGAGAATAAAAGACAAGTCAAAGACTGGGACACAATATTTTCAAAACACATACTCGTTTTTTTTTGTTGTTGTTGTAGTTAATGCACATCTAAGGACAATTTGTCCATTGATTTTTTTTTA
Organism: Lasiurus borealis; assembly: GCA_004026805.1. NCBI lineage: Eukaryota > Metazoa > Chordata > Mammalia > Chiroptera > Vespertilionidae > Lasiurus > Lasiurus borealis. Next base: position 37,933 of record PVJN01006311.1, read on the forward strand.
GAGAATGGAAGGAAGGAGGGGAGAGAGAGAGAAAGAGAGAAATATCAATGTGAAAGCTACACAGAGACTGATTCCCTCCTGCATGCACTCCAACTGGAGGCAAGGAATCAAACGTTCAACCCAAGTCTGAGCACTTGACTGAAAATCGATCCCATGATCCTTCAATACATTGATGCTCCACTACTGAATCACACCAGCCAGGGCACAAAACACGTATACCTGATATAAGACTGTTATCCAGAATATACAAAGAACTCTTAAAACTCAACAATAAGAAAACTAACCAACCACACAGTTAAAAAAAAAAAGGACAAAAGACTAGAACAGACACTACATGAAAGAAGACATACAGAAAGAAGCAAGGCAGCATATGAAAAGATGCTTAATATCACATGTCATTAGGGAAATAAAAATCTAAACAATTGTGGATACCACTCTACTCATTAGAATAGCTAAAATTCAAATGACTGACAACACCAAATGCTGGCAAGGATATGGAGCCCCAAGAACACTCATTCATTTCTAGTGAGAATATAAAATGGTACAGCCACTTTGGAAGACAGTTGGAAGTTTTGTACAAATATAAACAGTCTTACCATATGATTCAGCAATCACATTCACTGAAATGAGTTGAAAACTTATCTTGTCATAAAAATCTGCATGAAAATATTTATAGCAGCTTTATTTGTGACCAAAAATCGCCTTAAGAAAAGTGTCTTTCAACTGGTGAGTGGATAAACAAACTGGGATACATCCATATGATGAAATATTATTCAGCAATAAAAATAAGTGAGCTAGTAAGACACAAAAATACATGGAACAAATTTAAATGCATAATGCTCAGTGAAAGAAGCTGGTCTAAAAAGGCTTTATAGATCAAATATATGACATTCTGGAAAATGCAAAACTAAAGTAAAAAAGGTCAGTTGTTGGCAGGCTTTCAGAGAGAGGGAGTATGGATGAGTCATGGAGTATAGGGCATTTTTAGGGCAATGAAACTATCCTGTATGATACCATAATAATGGATACATTATTTGTGAATTTATATGTTATTCATTTCTCAATACCCATAGGCCTGTACAATATAAAGAGTAAATTATAATTTAAACTATAGCCTTTGGTTAATAATAATATATAAAACTTGGTTTATCAATTGTAACAAATCAACACTAATGTAAAGTACTAATTAAAAGTGAAACAGTACCTGAAGGTGAAGTAGATGAGCCAAGTATGTATATGAAATTGTGGTGTTTTCTGTGCAATTTTTCTCTAACCCTAAGGTGCTCTAAACAGTCTATTAATGAAAGAAAATCTGTCCCACAATGAATAGAACAAGTTGAGTTGTTTTCATGATGTACCTTTTGAAATTTAATTTACAATAACCAATTACTAACATTCAGTGTTATTAATGTTAGTTAGTTGTCCTTCTGACAAACTAGTCATTTGAAAAAAATACTAGTAACAGCAGCCCCCAAAGCTATCTGTCTTACAACAAAAATGAGAATTAAATAAGAATCTGGCTCTAATATTATTTCCTGCATCACCCCACTCTTAATGCTGTCTTCCAATAACTATTTGGATTTTAAAGAATTTTCATCATTTCATTTTGTAAAAAGTTTTTGAACTTAGACATCATTATTATGCATTCTCTGATTTGGTAGTATCACTGACAAAGTTAGAAGAAAATCTATTATTAATCTGTAAGGAAGTGCTACTGTGCCAGCAACAATGTACTATCTTGCTTGTACATCCCAAATTCAATCTGTTCAGTTCTCAAAATAGTAAAAATATTCACACAGCTGTCAGCATAAACAAAACTGTGGTCTCTGCATTAAACAGTGTTTGCAAAAACTAAAACAAAGCATGGCTGAGTTTGTCTCTACACAGGTTAAAGAGTTATCATTTGTATCAGAATAAGCAGGTTACAAATATTTGAAAACTTCAAATCCTATCTAATAAAGAGGGGATATGCTAATTAACCATCACACCCTCACAAAGATGGCGGAATCCACAGCCTATAAGGAGAGAATATGCTAATTGACTGCCATGCTCTCAAAGATGGTGACACTTAAAGCCACAAGATGGCAGCACCCAGTTGCCTCAGCCCCCCAGCCACCGAGAGCCAGCCTGAGGGACAACCAAACAACTAAACAAGCAGGATGTTTGGGATGACCAAGCTGGTGGGGGTGGGGGGTAATTAGGGGTGACCAGGCCAGCAGGGGGGAGGGGGAAGTTTGGGGCGACCTGGCTGTCAGTGGGGGTAAGTTAGGGGCAACCAGAAAGGCAGGCAGGTGAGCATTTAGGAGCCAGCAGTTCAGGTTTGTGAGAGGGATGTCCAACTACCAGTTTAGACCGGCAGTCAGACATCCCCTGAGGGGTCCCAGATTGGAGAGGGTGCAGTTTGGGCTGAGAGGACTTTCTCCTGTGCACAAATTTCATGCACCAAATCTCTAGTAAAAATATATAGCTATATTTCCTATACTGTGCTTGAAATATCCATTACTATTCTGTACCTGCTAATTTGTAATTTTTAAAAGAATTCTTATTTGGCATAGGAAACAGTCAATCCTATCTAATAAAAGAGTGATATGCAAATTAATCGTCACTCCACAACAAAAATGGCAGTACCCATAGCCACAAGATGGCAGCACCCAGTCCTCTCAGCCCCACTGAAGACCCCAGTCTCAGGGAGGGCTGCCGTTGAGAGCCAGCAGAGTAAGTGGCCTGGTGGAATGCTGCTCAGAGGCCCTTCTGACCCTTATTAAAAAGCAAAAACAAATTAACTCCCCATGGCCCGATCTCCTCCCAGCAGCAGCAGCCTGGAGTCTCAACCACTGAGTCACACCAGCCAGGAAGATATGGAGGAATCTTAAATGTTTCTTTTTAAAAAAATAAATTTTATTGATTTTTTTACAGAGAGGAAGGGAAAGGGCTAGAGAGCTAGAAACATCTATGACAGAGAAACATCGTACAGCTGCCTCCTGCATACTCCCCACTGTGTATGTGCCCCCAACCAAGATACATGCCCTTGACCAGAATCAAACCTGTGACCCTTGAGTCTGTAGGCTGATGCTCTAGCCAAACCAGTTAGGGCTGTCCAATATATTAAAGAAAAAAGCCTGTCTAATAAAGAGGGAATATGCAAGGGAGGGCATTTGGGGATGACCAGATTGTCAGGGTAGGGCAGTTGGGGATGATGGGGCTGGCAGGGAAGCAGTTAAGCATCAATCAGGCTGGCAGGGTAATGATTAGGGGGTGATCAGGCAGGCAGGAGAGCAGTTGGGAGACAGCAGTCCTGGATTGTGAAAGGGATGTCTGACTGCCTGTTTAGGCCCGATCCCTGCCTAAATAGGCAGTCGGACAACCCTGGAGGGATCCCAGATTGGAGAGGATGCAAGTTGGGCTGAGCAACACCCCCACCCCCCAGGGCACGAATTTTGTGCATCAAGCCTCTAGTAATATTATAATAACTATATATGATGCTAGATGGTACAAGAGTTATTGGGGTGATCACTTTGTAAGTTACATAAGTGTCCAATCACTGGATTATACATCTAAAACTATATTGTTCCTCAACTCTAATTGAAAAATATATATATTATATATATATGAAGGTTTGCAGTTGAAACTGAAAATCCTGAGACGTTATCTAACTAAAATTAATTCTATTGTAAAATTAGAAGTATGGTGCATGAAATTTGTGCACTGGGGGCAGTAGAGGGTGGTCCCTCAGCCCAACCTGCACCATCTTCAATCTGGGACCCCTCAAGAGATGTCTCACTGCCTATTTAAGCTAGATCCCCTAAAGAGGCAGTTGCACATCCCTTTCACAATCTGGTACTGCTGGCTCCCAACTGCTTGCCTGCCAGCCTGATCACCCCCTAAACACTCCCCTGCAAGCCTGATCATCTCCAACTGCCCTCCCCTGACAGCCCAGTCAACCCCAAATGCCCTTCCCTGCATATTCCCTCTTTATTAGATAGAGTTTTTTTCTTTAACATATTGGACAGTGTACCTGCTGTGGTGTTGACAAACGAGTAAAAATGTAAACACAAACTAAAAGTGTCATAAAATAAACTCCTTAAACAGGAATTTCTTGAGACCTTGGAAAGGTGATATCATGTGGTTGTTTCTTCATTTCTTTCTTCTCTTTCTTTTTCTTGATGTTTCATCTTTTGTCCTTTCTTTCTTTTCTCCTTTTATTCCTTTTCTGTCCTATCTTTCTCTTAACTTTTCGATTGGTAGAATCGTCAGTACTTGAATATGTCTTGCTTTCCAAAGAGGGAAACACACCATCATCTGAAGAAAAAGATGATCTATGTTGGGATCAGTGGTGTTTCTGGTTTTGCTCTTTTCCCAGTTTGTTTGTCATTTCTGCCAACCCCGGCATCTTCAGGACTTGTGTGTAGGCACTTCTTATTCATGTCTACAAAACCTCCCTGCCTTGGTGAAAACTGAGGGGAAAAGGCCTCCTGGGTGGGCTCAAGCCCTGCCCGAGGTGCTGAGGAACCAGGGCGGGGAGCACCTGCCACTGCCCTTGCAGAGCCAAACCTCTGGACCTCCGGGTACTCTCCAGTAATGTAACTGCAATGTCCCCGTTGGCCTTCAGAAATTAGTTGTAAGTTACTTCTGATGTGGAACCATACCTCAGATATTTCCTTTGCAGTTTGTAAAGATTTTAAACCAAACCTATTTACCTCCCTAACCTGGTCAGAATTTTCTACCCAATAGGAGAGGTTTGCTGGGAAGCATCACCCAGATACCCCCTCCCCTCCCAGTCCAATCACTTTGCTTGAGGCAAGGGAAGTTCCAAGATTATAGGTGTATGTGGAGGGATCATTCCATGGGGGCACAGGCCCTTTGGAGGCTGACACCCCAGGCTGCCACTGCGAGGGGACCACTCTGCAGGACACAGTTAGCTGCCAAACCTCCACTCCCGGCTGTGGATAGGAGCTGATCACTGGGGGATGTGGGGAGAGGCACAGGCACCTCCCAAGCCAATGGACTGAGCCACGACTTTGAGTGGATCATGCTGGGGGCACATGGGCATCTCATAGGCCAACGGCCCAGGCTGTGGCTGGGAGCGAATTGTGCCGGTGGGAGCGCACCACCGCCTCCCAGGCTGACAGCCCAGGCCGCATGCTTCCAGCTCTCATTGGCAGCCCTCCCTGGGACTGGGGGACTTCTGCGGGCCTGAGAGAACTGGGTGCTGCCATCTTGTGTTTATGAGCACTGCCATTTTGTCACAGAGTGATGGTTAATTTGCATATTACTCTTTTATTAGATAGGATACTTAGTATTAGAACTTTACTAAGGATGATATACCCCTAAATATTGGGTGGCAGCATTGGAAATAAGAGAAAATAATCTAGTCAATGGGTGATAAAATAGTAGAATATTTTTTAAAAATGTATTTTTATTGATTTCAGAGAGGAAGGGAGAGGGAGAGAGAGAGAGAGAAATATCAGTGATGAGAGAGGATCCTTGATTGGCTGCCTCCTGTATGCCCCCTACTGGGGATTGATCCCACCTCCCAGGCATGCACCCTTGACCAGAATCAAACCTGGGACCCTTCAGTCAACAGGCTGATGCTCTATCCATTGAGAAAAACCAGCCAGGGCAGTAGTAGAATATTTTAAAGTTTACTCAAAGAGGATTTTTAGAGAGATATGTTACTAAATATTTATATGCATTATTGAAGTCTGTATAGGGGAACCCAAGTTCTACCTGCTGATGAACAAGCCATAAACAGGGACTAAAAGAATTCTTAAAAGTAGCAGTGACAAATCATTCTCCTCTAAACACACACTTACTATCTCTAATAAAGCTCAAGGGCATTTAAGAGGTAGTAAAGTGAAGAGACCATTATTCAACCCTCAGCAAATATGGATGTTGGCTCAACCACATCCAACTTCAACTAGCCATATAGCTTTGAGCAAGCATTTGGACTTCTGAAACTCAATATATTCATTCCTAAAGTCAGGATAATTATACTTATTGCGATAATCAAATGACATATTTAATTGTGTATGATTTATTATTATTAAACATCTATAAGAATGCCTGTCAATTAATTAATCCATTTTCTTTTCTATTGATGGCTACATAGGAAAATTTTGGTTTGGGTGGTCTTGGAACTATTTTGTTTGATACTATAATAGTGGCTAAATGACATTAGTCAAAACCCATAGAACTATAGATATAAAGTTTGATCCGCAATGTAAAATATGACCTTCAGTTATTAATGATGTGTCAATATTGGTATATCAATTGTAACAATTTTAACACACTAAAGCAAGATATTAATAATAAGAGAAAGTAGGTGGGTGTGTGGGGGCGGGATTTATGGGAAACGTCTGTGCTTCCTGTGCCATCTTTCTGTAAGTCTAAAACTGCTCTAAAGGTTGGGAAGCAGAGTATACAGCTGGATGAAAGGAATTCCAAATGAAATGAGTGAACAGTGTGATAATTAAAGAACAAAGAAAGAAGAAAGAGAGAGAGGAAAGAGAAAATGAATTAGGGAGAGGCAAGGAGACAAGAGGAGCCAGAGACAGATGCAGTACCAAGTGGATGTTATGCTCAGGTTTAGCATATGGCTTTATGAGTGTAGCCATCATTGGCCTATTTCTTATAAAGTGAAAAGATTTAAACTAAGGTACACCTGCCCTAAAATGTATTCATGGACTTTCTGAGGAATTCACTGAGCATGGTAATTTGAAAGTTACTGATTTCCAGGATATCAGCATCCATCTAGATAGCATCACACGGATTCTCTTCTCCTACATTCCTTTTCACAGCAGACCTTCTCCATCTATGAAAGAAAAGTTTCCTTCCTTCACTATCCTGAATCTTCCAATGATGCATTATGTGGGATGTTAAAAACAACAAACCAGAGAGCCAACTATAAAGAAAATTCAATAACTTCTTTTGAAAAATTCACTTTAGTGGTCAATTGGGTCACCATAAAACCATAGCTTTCCCATTTCCTCTTGTTGCACACATATTTCTATTTAAAATAGTAGCAATGGGCATTTTATGATATGAGAGCAGAGGAGACGAGAACAATTTTGTTGAATGACTTCACACCTTCCATCTCCCAACTACTGATGCACTATTCTTTCAATGGGGGCCAAAGAACTGGGTATAAAGATAATCAGTCTTTCTTCTAGCATGAGTGATGGAAGTGTTTTTTCTTAGCATTGATAACACAGAACACCTTTTGACAGTTTTAGAATCATTATTGGTAATATCTGATGACTCTTTAGGATTGCTGTCAAATGTGGGGCAATTGCTGTAAATTTCTTTTTTTACGTAAGCTGAAAAATTTGAAAGGACTTTCCTAGACTAACTTCTTGTTTCTCCTCCGCTACTCACAAATTTCCAGCAGCAAACTTAATCATCAAGTTCACATCTCAGCACTGCAAGTTCACATCATGTCATAGTGTGGGGAGGGTTCCTGAAAGTCATTCTATATTAGGACAGCTAAAGTAATAAGTGTATGTGGTCGTGACTACCTGGCAGCAAGTCATAAAGATACCTGTTAAACCCAAAGTAGCAGTATCTGCATCTCTCCCCCTTTTTTAGTCACTTCCTCCAAAAAGCCCGAGGCCACTCAAGCACAAAGGGAAGAATGAAAGGAAGCCAAAGTGAAAAAAGGGGGCAGACAGGGTTTCACTACCCTATTATTACACAGTTTACAAAATATAGTGACCATGTGAACACACTGTTTGGGCCCTTCCTAGGTCTGGCCTCTGCATAGCTTTAAGCAAATGATGAACAATGATATTTCAGCTTTTGTACCTTCACAGGGTATTTGCCTCTTTGCTTAAGAGCCAAGTCAAAAAATAAGTATCACCAGTAAGAAATGATGAACACTAAGAATGACCTGTTTTCCTTATACTTAAATAGTGGCAAAAGCTAATTTTTAAAAGCTATTTTCAACACCCCTTTTCAGGTCTTGATAATAGCAGGAGAGAAATGGACTTTCAAATATCTGAAACAGTTTAATGAGACTGGCTCACTTAAAAGTTATTTGAATATTTTTTAGGGGTACTATGAAAAAATTTCCAGGTACACTTAAAACCTACGGATAAAATTTTACCTGTTTTTTTTTTTTTTAATCTATATATGATTTTTTAGAAATCCTCACTGGAGGCCAAAACTGGTTTGGCTCAGTGGATAGAATGTCAGTCTGCAGACTGAAGGGTCCCAGGTTTGATTGGGGTCAAGGACATGTACCTTGGTGGTGGGTATGTCCCCAGTGGAAGGCATGCAGGAGGCAGCTGATGTATGTTTCTCTCATCAGTATTTCTAACTCTCTATCCCTCTTCTTTCCTCTCTGTAAAAAAATCAATAAAATATTTTTTTTTTAAAAGGAGGATCCTCTCCTTCTTTTGAAAAAAAAAAAGGAAAAAGAAATACTCACTGGAGGATATGTTTTTTTATTGATTTTAGAGAGAAGATGGGAGAGAGAGAAAGATGAGAGAGAAATATTGATTGATTGCCTCCTATTCTCACCCTTACTAAGGATTGAATCCACAACTTATTCCTGTATGAGAAAATGATCCAACCAACTGAGCCAGCAGGCCAGCTCTATGTATCTTATTCCAAAAAGAATTTAAAACATTTATCAAATCAGATAAAAAAATTATACAATAACTAAATAATATTCAAGAGAAAGAATAGTACTATGTAAAAAAATTGTACTACAATACAATTATCCTACATGCCTTCTACATCAATTTGTTTCATTTTACAACTTTAATATCCACTTCATTAGCAAAAGTAAAATTATATATTAATTTATCAACCAATTAATTTTAGCAGTATGTTTTTCATTAAGAATATAGAAAATGTGCAGTTATGATATTACAGTTATCTCAGACTTCTTATTTTATTTTTTTTCTATTTTTTTATTGTGTTACATGTATACATATCTCCCCATTGCACCCCCTCCCTCCCATGCATACCCCAACCTCCCAGTGTCTATGTTCATTGGTTATGCTTATATGCATAGATACAAGTCCTTTGATTAATCACTTATCTATCCCACCTCTCTTAATCTTCCTGCTATAATATAACAGTCTGTTTGATGCTTTACTGCCTCGGTATCTATCCTTTTGTTCAACAGTTTACAATGTTCTTTATTATCCACAAATGAGGGAGAGCAGGTGGTGCTTCTCCTTCATTAACAGGCTTATTTCACTAAGCATAAGGCTCTCCAGTTCCATCCAGGTTGCTGCAAATGGTAAGAGTTCCTTCTTTTTAATGGCAGCATAGAATTCCATTGTGTAGATGTACCACAGTTTTCTGATCCACTCATCTGCTGACGGGCACCTAGGCTGTTTCCAAATTGTAGCTATCGTGAACTGTGCTGCTATGAACATAGGGGTGCATAAATCCTTTCTGATTGGTGTTTGTAATTTCTTAGGATAAATTCCTAAGAGTGGGATTGCTGGGTCAAATGGGAGATCCACTTTTAGTTTTTTAAGAAAACCCCATACTGTTCTCCACAGTGGCTGCACCAGTCTGCATTCCCACCAATAGTGCACAAGGGTTCACTATTGCTTTACTGCTTTACTGCCTCAGTATCTATCCTTTTATTCATCAATTTTTCTCCGCATCCTAGAAAACACTTGTCCTTTGTTGATTTGTTGATGATTGTCATTCTGATAGGTTTAAGATGGTATCGCATTGCTGTTTTGATTTGCATCTCTCCGATAATTAGTGACTTTGAACATGTTTTCATGTGTCTCTTAGCCTTACTTCTGTTATCTTTCAAAAAAATTCTATTTAGGTCCATTGCCCATTTTTTAATTGGATCATTTATCTTCCTTTTATTAAGTTGTATAAGTTGGCTGTAGATGTTGGAGATTAAGCCTTTATCAGTGATAATATTTGCAAATATATTCTCCCATACAGTGGTCTTTCTTGTTGTGTTGTTGATGGTTTCTTTTGCTGTACTAAAGCTTTTTATTTTGATGCAGTCTGATTTGTTTAGTATTTCTTTAGCTTCCATTGCCTTTGGAGCAGTATCAGTGAAGAAGTTCTTTTGGCACGTGTCTGAGATTGTGCTGCCTGTGGATTCCTCTAATATTTTTATGGTTTCCCTTCTAATGTTTAAGTCCTGTATCCATTTTGAGTTTACTTTTGTATTTGATGTTAGTAAGTGGTCCAGTTTTATTTTTATGCATGTATCTGTCCAATTTTCCCAACACCATTTATTGAAGAGACTATCTTGGCTCCATTGTATGTTCATGCCTCCTTTGTCAAATATTAGTTGAGCATAGTGGTTTGGGTGGATATCTGGGTTCTCTATTCTATTCCATTGGTCTATATGAATGTTTTTGTGCCAGTACCAGGCTGTTTTGAGAACAGTTGCTTTGTAATATAGCGTGAAATCTGGTATTGAGATCCCACCTACTTTATTCTTCTTTCTCAGACTGGCTGTGGCTATTTGTGGTCTTTTTTTTTCCAGATAAATCTTTGAAGAATTCTTTCTACGTCTGTGAAATACATCATTGGTATTTTAATGGGAAGTGCATTGAATCTATAGATTGCTTTGGGTAGTATGGACATTTTAATGGTGTTGATTCTCCCAATCCATGAGCATGGTATGCTCTTCCATCTGTTAACATCTTCCTCTATCTCTTTTTTCAGTGCCCTGTAGTTTTCTACATATAGGTCTTTTATCTTTTTAGTTAGGTTTATTCCTAGGTATCTTAATTTTTTCAGTGCGATGGTAAATGGGATTGCATTTTGAGTCTCTCTTTCTGTAATTCCACTATTAGTGTATAGAAATGCCCCATATTTCTTGGCATTAATTTTGTATCCTGCTACATTGCCACATTCATTTATTAAGTCAATTAGTTTTGGGATGGAATCCTTCGCGTTTGTTATGTACAGTATCATGTCATCTGCCAATAAGGACAGTTTTACTTCTTCTTTTCCAATTTGGATGCCTATTATTTCTTCTTGTCTAATTGCAATGGCTAATACTTCCAGTACTATGTCGAACAGGAGAGGTGAGAGTGGGCATCCCTGTCTTATTCCTGTTCTTAGGGGAAATGGTTTTAGTTTTTGCCTATTGAGTATGATGTTAGCAGTGTGTTTATCATATATGGCTTTTATGATGTTGAGGTATGCTCCTTCTATTCCCACTTTGCTGAGAGTTTTTATCCAGAAAGAGTGTTTGATTTTGTGAAATGCTTTTTCTACATCAATTGATATGACTATGTGATTTTTATCTCTCAATTTGTCTATGTGATGTATCACATTTATTGATTTGCAGATATTGTACCATCCCTGCATTCCTGGGATGAATCCTACTTGCTCATGGTGTATGATCTTTCTGATGTACTACTGGATCCGGTTTGCTAGAATTTTGTTGAGGATTTTGGCATCTATGTTCATGAGAGATATTGGCCTATAATTCTTTCATTGTGTTGTCTTTATCTGGTTTTGGTATTAAGGTGATGCTGGCTTCATAGAAGGTGTTTGGAAGTGTTCCTTCTTCTTGAATGTTTTTGAATAGTCTGAGGAGGATAGGCTTTAATTCTTTCTTCAATGTTTGGTAAAACTCTCCTGTGTAGCCATCTGGTCCCAGGCTTTTATTTGCTGGAAGCTTTTTGATGACCGCTTCAATTTCTTCCATAGTTATTGGCCTATTGGGATGTTTAGATTCTTCCTGATTGACTTTTGGAAGGTTATATTTTTCTAGGATTATGTCTATTTCTTGCAGGTTGTCCAATTTGTTGGAATAGAGTTATTCATAGTATTTTTTAACAATCCTTTGTATTTCGGCGGGGTCTGTTGTTATTTCTCCTCTTTCATTTCTGATTTTGTTTATTTGGGTCTTCTCTCTTTGCTTTTTGGTGAGCCTGTCTAGAAGTCCATTAATCTTGTTTATCCTTTCAAAGAACCAGCTCTTGGTTTTATTGATCTTTTGAATTGTTTCTTTGGTCTCCATGTTGTTTATCTACACTCTGATCTTTACTATTTCCTTCCTTCTGCTTCCACTGGGCTTTTCTTGTTGCTCTCTTCCTAACTCTTTGAGTTGTAGGGTAGGGTAATTTATTACCATTGTTTCTTGTTTTGTTTTGTTTTTTCGCAGTAGGATTGTAGGGTTATGAACTTCCCTCTCAAGACTGCTTTCACTGTGTCCCATAAATTTTGTATTGTTGTGTTGTCATTGTCATTTGTTGTTATGATGTTTTTAATTTCTTCCTTGATCTCTTTGGTTGCCCAGTCATTGTTTAATACCATGCAGTTTAGTCTCCATATGGTTGATTTTTTTCTATTGTTTTTAATATAGTTGATTTTCAGTTTTATGCCACTGTGGTCTGAGAAAATGCTTGATATGATTTCTATCTTCTTGAATTTCAAGAGACTTTTCTTATGACCCAAAATATGATCTATCTTAGAAAAGGACCCATGTGCACTGGAGAAGAATGTATATTCTGTAGCTTTGGGTTTAAATGTTCTGAAGATGTCAATTAATTCCATCCGGTCTAGTGAGTCATTTAGGATTGATGTTTCTTTACTGATTTTTTTGTTTAAAGGATTTGTCCAGTGGTGACAGTGAGGTATTAAAGTCTCCTACTATGATTGTATTGCTGTCAATCTTTCCCTTAATATCCTCCAGGAGTTTTTCTTTGTATTTAGGTGCTCCTATATTGGGTGCATATATGTTTTCCAGAGTTATTTCTTCTTGTTGGATTGTTCCCTTTAGTATTATGAAGTGGCCTTCTTTATCTCTTGTTATGTCCTTCACTTTGAGATCTAATTTGTCAGATGTAAATATTACAACCCCAGTTTTTTTTTTCAGTTCCATTTGCCTGAAATACCATCTTCCATCCCTTCACCCTCAATTTGTGTGCATTTTTTTCCTGAGGTGGGTTTCTTGCAGACAGCAGATATATGGATCATGTTTTCTTATCCAATTCGTTACTCTATGTCTTTTGATTCGGGCATTTAATCTGTTTACATTTAAAGTTATTATTTATAAGTACTTATCTGTTGCCATTTTTAGTCCTTACCCCTGAGTTCCTTCTTTGAATCCTCTTTCTTTTTATTACAGCAGACCCTTTAACATTTCTTGCATTGCTGGGTTGGTGTTAATATATTCCCTTAGTCCTTATTTGTCTGTGAAGCTTCTGATTTCACCTTCAGTTTTGATTGAGAGTCTTGCAGAGTACAGTATTCTTGGATTCAGACCCTTCCTTTGCATGACTTTGTATATTTCATTCCATTCCCTTCTGGCCTGATGAGTTTCTGTTGAGAAGTCAGTAGTTAGTCTTATGGGGGTTCCTTTGTGGGTAACTTTCTATTTCTCTCTGGCTGCTTTTAAGATTCTTACTTTGTCATCAGGGTTTGCCAATTTAATTATTATGTGCCTTGGTGTTGGTTTGTTAGGGTTCATTTTGCTTCGGACTGTGTGAGTTCTTGGATTTGTGTGGGTTTTTCTTTCCTACACTGGGGAAATTTTCTGTGGTTATTTCTTCAAACACTTTCTCTAATCCTTGTTCAGTTTCCAATCTTTCTGGAACCCCAATTATGTGGATCTTGTTTTGTTTCATGTTATCCCAAAGTTCCCTTAGGCTCTCCTCTTGCTTTTTAACTTTTTTTCCTAGGAGCTGCTGTACTTGGGTATTTTTTCCTGCCGTGTCTTCCAGCTCACTGATGCTGTCCTCTGCTTCTTCCAGTCTACCTTTGATGCTTTCTATTGAGTTTTTTATAGCAGTGATGTCATTTTTCATTTCTTCTTGCTGCTTCTTTATCTCCTCTTGGGTCTTCTTCATTTCCTTCTTGGCTTTTACTCACATTGTCGATTTTGTCTTCCATTCTATTCATCCACCTTATGATCATTTCTCTGAACTCTTTTTCTGGCAGGCTTACTTATGCTTCTATTTTGTTTACTTCCTTTTCTGGTGAAACCTGCCTTTCTGTCTTATGTGGTCTGTTTCTTTTTCTGCCCATGGTCTTTCTTCTCCGGGTGTCTGGTTATACAGTTCTCTCTCCTACGTTGATTGAAAGGCACAAACTACAACACAACCAGGTACAGCAAACAATACACTGATTAGAAATCTATTCAGGATGTTAATAATCACCAATAAGGTGACCACCAATTAAAGACAAATTAGGCGTAATTAGAGAAAGAAGAGGAAAATGAGGGGAAAAAAAGAAAGAAATGCCAAAATCAAATTGGGAGAGGGAGAAAAAATAAATAAATAAATGAAAAAAAAATAAGATAAAATAAGAAAACAAAAAGGAGAAGGAGAAGAAAAGAGGAAGAGAAAAAAGTCAGAATGCAAAGAAAGAGGATAAGAGAGAAAGGGGGAACAAAGATAGGCGTCAGCAGAAACCCATAGGTGTCAATAGAACAGTCACTAATCCCAACAAATATCGGCAACCAGTACCTGGAGATTAATACAATCTACAAATAACAACTGGTATGGGGGGAGGTGAGGGAAAAGAGAGGTAAAAAACAAATCAAGTCATAGCAAACAAAAAGCAATAAAACAAGGTGAATAAGCTAAAACAATCTCACCCAACATGTACAAAAAATTGATATAATCACCATTCAGGCAAAGAGCAACTAAAGGTCAGAGAGAAAAACAACTTTTTGGATAGTGAAGTCAAGTAGAGAGAGGTTTGTATGGACTTGAGTAGGGGATTTGAAATTAGATATATAAGTGGGGTGAAATTTTAACCAGGTAAAGAGAAAGAATAGAGAGAATCTAAAGTTGCAAAAGGGAAAGAGAAAACAAGACAAACAAAATTGGGAAAGTTAGGAGGAAAGTGTTGGCATAAAGGTAGAGTTGAGATAGAGTAAAATTATGCTAAAGGAAAGATGAAAATAGAATGTAGAACTTTAATCCTGAAGTAAACTAAAGGGAAAACAAAATGACACTTGTTTTTTTCCAAAATGGTAAAATAATATTAGTACTAGTACAAGTTGAAAGCAAAAATGTAATAATTAAAAAGGTAAAATAAATTAAGGAGAAAAAATTTGTTTTTTAATTAAAATATGCAAAAATATAAAATAAAATAAAAAATTTTTTTAAAAGAAAAAGAAAAAATGAAAAAAAAATAGAATGGTCATTCACTTCTGCTATTGTTCTGCTTGGCACTTCTGTTTTCCAGGTGGGAGGGTATTGTAATTCCCTGTGTTCCACTGTGATTGTGTTTTAATCTCTTTATTCTTTTGTGGTTATGCAAGAGTCAATTTGTGTGTCATCCACTGGGTGGCAGTGTTTCTGAATTGACTTCTGAGACTAAGCACAGGATCTCTCTAGGCTGTGCTCAGATCCTGTTACTCTGGGGTTCTCAAAACCAGTTGGTGGGAATTTTGCAGCCGGGACACTCCCAGGCTGTCCCTCTTCCTCAGATCAAAATGAGTCATTTTCCAGAGCTCCCCTCTGTCAACAGCTCTGAGTTTGCCTCCACACTTAGGGATCACTCACTGCCCCACCTCCGTGGACCTCTCCAGAAGCAGCTTTCCCTCAGCCCGGCTCCCACAGTGTGCATGTCTCTGTTGTGCGGGACGGAAGACCTGACCTTATCCCAGTCGAAATGTTACCTTTCCCTGTGCCATGTGGATCTCTGATTCTGCTGTGTGTCTCTGCTGATTGGAGAGCAGAGTTCTGGGTCCCTGGGTCCGTGGCTGCTCGTTTGGTGCCTCAGCAGCAGGTTTCAGACCACCACAGACATCCACCTCCCTCTGCAATATGGCGTGGTCTCCGTGTTAGCGCTGGTGGCTCTGGCAGACAAAATCCCCATGGCAGTGGGAATGCCTGGCCAGGAGAGCCCTGTCCAGCAGTCCCCCACCTTCTCCTGGAGGATAACTGACTCTTAACTTGCCAACAAACACTCCCAGTGCAACTCTCAGGCGCTCTCTCTCCCTCTGCCCAGCGACAAAGCTCCAGATGCGTCTGTCTATTCCGCCGCCATTTTTATATCTCAGAGTTTTTAGGTGTGATTTTTATTTAATTATTCTCACATGTTAAGCATACATGCTAAACAAAATTTACTGAAGGTGTGTCATGAAACTTCATAAATTCCGTAAAGTATATTCTTAACTAGACATTATATTGGATTATAATAACCTAAGAAATGAGAAATAAATTTTCATATTTTTATAAATCAATATGATGCAGATAAGTAAATTATCATAAATATTTTAATTTTATTGCCTTTTTTCTTCATTCCTTGATATGAATATTAGCCATTTCTCTGAATTGAAAAATGAACTCAGACTTTTTATGAAAGTTGGATTGCACTGATTGTTGAAGCAATAACTTGTTTTGCTTAGAAGGTTGTCTCTAGACTATTTTCCACAAATTGAAGGAGCTAAATCCCCAGCTCTAATATTTGGATTTAAAAAGGTATTTAAACATATGAATCAATAAAAGCATTTAATAAAAAATATTATAGCAGAGGTATATGAAAATAATCAATGTTTTGATTTTTTCAATTCTTTCTGAATCTATTGGGTTATGCAAAGTGCCTCAAGCAGGCATAATTAATAAATATTTGATAAATTTTAATGAAGCCTGTTGATATACTTCCCCAAAGTTGAGAAGTTAAAATATTCTATTGACTAACAAATGCTTTTGCAAATCAAGTAATTTTCAATTCTTTTCTTTCAAAATAGTTGGAAGCAGACTCTGTTAAAGTTGTCAGCTTATACATCATTAAAAACAATTTTTTGATAATACATCACCACATAATATTTGGCATATGCTTCAAGTTTGAAGATCCGAGTAACATTGCTAGGAAAAGTCATCCATTCCTATACTATTATCTGTGTCTGTGAAGTTTTTGTTTATTTGTTTGTGTGTGTGTATGTGTGTGTTTGTTTGTTTTTTGCTTAATCCTTCTACCTCTTTCAAGCAACCCCTCAATGCCCCTCTAGGTTGACAGCTATCAATATATTCTCTGTATGGATAGGGGCAGATAGGAGAGGGTAAAGGAGGGAATAAATAATGATAGAAGGAGTCTTGAACACACAATACAATATATGGGTTATGTATTATAACATTGTACACTTGAAACCTATATAATTTTATTAACCAATGTCACTGCAATAAATTCAATAAAAATTAAATTATTCTTTAATTTCTATTTACTTAATTATATCAGTAAGATCTCTCAGATAAGAAAGAAAAGAAAAAGAAAGATAAGAAAAACAGTGAATTAAATAAGATTGATGTTCTACTCCATTCCATTTTAGCAACAAATAATATTCATCCAGGAATACACGAGCTTATCAAAGTAAAAATCATTTCATTATGAGATTTCATTATGAGAATCATTTCCAATTAAACTCCACTCTGTTTAAATTGTTTTCTAAGTTTGCAATATATTTGTTACACTAATTGTATTATAATAATATATGACTAATAGTTCGAGTTATAACTCAACCCAAAAAAATGTTTTTTAACTATTAGAGCCTTATGTCCAAAACACATTTAACAAACATAAAATTTTAATTTATATACATATTTTTGTGGCACATATGTTTTATAATATTAACAAAAGAGTGAAAAATAAATAAATTACAAGAGGATTAAAATGTTTTAAGGTGAAATACAATATGAAGGAGAAAATTGAGTATTTTGAAATTTTTCTAAAAAAGAAGCCATGAAGTTTTAAATTTGAAAATGTGGGTATTAAATTACTATGGCACTTGAAGTCCATTGGTTATATGTGTTCTTATTTTCTTGTGGTAAGAACACTTGGTATTTACCTTCTTCATAGGTCTTGTGTGTACCACACAGTTTTGAGAACAGGCACAGTATGGTATGGAGAACTCTAGAACATATTCATCTTGTTTAACTGAAACTTTACACTCATTGATTAACAGATCCCTATACCCTCCTTGCCCAGCCCTTGCAACCACCATTCTCCTCACTACTTTTATGAGGTCAACTATTTCAGGTTTCACATACAAACAAGGTCTTACAATATTTATTCTCCTATGTATGGTTTATTTCACTTAGTACAATGTCCTCTGGATTCATCCATGTTGTCACAAATGGCAGGATTTCCTTCTGTGTTAAGGCTGAATAATATACCTTTGCATATATAGATATACATGTATAGGTACATGTCTTATATATCACATTTTCTTTATTCATTCATCTAACAACAGACCCTCAGTTCATTTCCATATCTTGGCTATACTATTTTTAATGTTTTTAGGAACCTCTATTCTGTTTTCCATAGCCTCTGCATCATTTTGCTTTTCTATTAACAGTATTTAAGGTTTCATATTTCCACATCCTCACCAACACTTATTATCTTTGTTCTTACTTCAATAATAGCCATCCTAACAGGTATAAAGTGATATCTCATTCTGATCGTTATTATTTCCCTCATGATTTGTGACATAGACCATCTTTTCATGTGCTTGTTTGCCATTTTGTGTCTTCACTGGCTACATTTATAAGATTATTATACTTGTTAAATTTTAAATAACAATATTTGTAACATAATGGAATTCCCAACATTTGAAATGTATGATCAAGATTTTTAGATGGCTTTTTAAACATATACAAATGGTACATTGGTTTTCAAAACAATTTCAAGGGATATAGGAGAAACTATATGAAGACTACTGCTAATGATGCTATAAAGATATTTAGATACATTTTCTTTGAAATAATTTTATTATGTTCAAAGGTTCATATAACTTAAAAGTTAAACAATAACATTATGATTATTATAAAAATTAGTCATCCTCTCCTAGAGGTCAACAAACTATACCCCACCAGCTGTTTTATTGGAACACGGCATCTATGTCCATTTGTTTCCATATTGTATCTGGTGACTTTCACACTAGAAGGACAGAGGGGAATATTTGCATTAGAGACCATATGGTCTGCATAGGCTAAAATATGTAGTATGTGATCCTGTTCAGTAAATGTCAATCCCTGCTCTATGTCATCCTTCTCTATTATCAGCAAATCAGAAATTAAAACTTTTTAAACTATTTCTTCTGATATTTAACTCTACATTTATAAATGTCATGTATATAGCTATCTATTATCCTACATTGAGACAGAGATACATGCACACACAAGTACTTCAAACAGATACACAAACATTTCCCTTTTGCTTAAATCAAAATTTAGGGTTTTATTATTTTTTTAAGTTTCTGTGTCTGCATAATTATTTTTAACTGCTAACATTTTATTTCCTTTCTGTGTTATCTCTTGATTTTCCTGAAATTAAATTATCTTGATGTAAAAGATAAAACAATTTTTATATAACCTCAAATTGGTATAGCACAAGAAGGATTATACCCACAAGCCCCTAATATAAGAGCAAAAAAGTATATAAATCTTAAGTGTGCAGTTCAATAAAATTTTACAAAATGTAACCACTACCCAGGTCAAGATATAGAACATTAATAGCATCTGACATTGTCTCTTCATTTCCTCCAAATTATAGCCCCCAATAAAATTGATTACTATTGCCATCATTACAGATTTATATTCCTGCTTTTGATCTTGAAGAAGTTAAACAATGCTGCAATTACTGTACTGTGTCTGATTTCTTTCTTGAAAGTCTGCAAGATATATTTATGTGGTTGCATGCAGTTAGTTCTCAGTCATTCTCAAGTTGACTTTTGTAAGAAGCTGCCAAACCATCTTCCAAAGTAGCTAAACCATTTTACTTTCCCACCAACAGTGAAGGAAAGCTCCTGCTTCTTGTCCTCACCAGCACTGGTGCTGTCAGTGTTCCTGACAGGTGGATAGTGCTCTCTCAATTCAATTTCAATTTCTTTTTTTTAAAGGCGGGATTTGTATTTAAATATGAAAACACTACTCTGATTTGTGTTATAAATGGAGTCCAAACAAGAAGAATGTTGTTTTTTTCAAAGGTAGGGCTACCCATTCTATCCCTTTATGCTGAGCTTGCCTTCCAGTGAGGGCACTCAGCCCCAGGCCAGGGAAGCAGTTTGCTGTGAAGGAGTCAGAGTTGGCAGATAAGAGGGCATCTTCCTGCCTGCTGCCCCACCTTTCCTGATCCTCACTTTCACTAGAAAGCTGATTATAAACTTTCAAGACATGGAACTTCCCCCACAAAAGGGAGTATCTAACCTAATCACAGAGCAAGCCCAGCACTCCTACCCACTTCAGCTCCCTCTAGGAAAAAGGTCCACCCTTTCCCTTCACAAATACTATGCTCGCTGTCCAGATAGTTCTGCCGTTGGACAAACACCTGATTAAGTGAAGCAGTGGTTTTGTTTCCCCAATCTCCGCCCCACTGACACACTAGAAAACTTCAATGATAGGGATTAAAGGGTGTGTGTGTGTGTGTGTGTGTGTGTGTGTGTGTGTGTGAAGAGACTAAGAACTCGACCCTTCTAACCTGACCAAAGAAAGCAAGAGATATCAACTGCGCATGAGGAATAAAAAAAAAAGACCTTGACATTCTGCTCTTTGAGTTACATTTGTTATGACAATTGAAGAGCTAGAGTGGGAGCCAGATAAAGAAGTAATTAGAAGGAGCTGGATGCCTGCAAGTCCAGTCCACTTAGTTTTTGTACTGGAAGGCTCATCACCAGTTTCATTGAGAAGACACATGCGGATGAGGACTTCTGTCACTGAAGAGGGGTCAAGTTGGCAGAGGGGCACCGGTCTTCCAAGTACCCCTTCTTCTCCTGGCCCACAGCTCCAGGGAATGCAGATGTTGGGACAATGGTTGACCATGTCAGTGGAGAAATCGTTAATGTTGGAGGTTTCTTTGAAAGGCACCGGGCATTTTCCCTGCCGCCCTTGGGATCATAGGCTCAGAGGTAGCACTAGTGCTTCCTGCTCAGCCTCTCCATGAGCTCCTTAATGTACTTCAGACCATTGAGGAGTCCTTCACATGGCCTTGGTTCTGGGGTTGGTGTGGCAACTTGCACCATTCCAGTTCCCAGGATTGGGCTTGGGATCAAAGGTTGCTATCACTCCAAAGTCTTCACACACTCAATGCAAGAGAAAATGGGCCACCCAGAGATGATCTCCCATGTCGATTCCTTCTCAGGGTCCTATTTGGAATTCCCACTGGGTGAGCATGACCTCGGCATTTGTCCCTGTGATCTTGTGGGGTTTTTTTCAAATACATTTTATTGATTTTTTTTTTTTTTACAGAGAGGAAGGGAGAGGGCTAGAGAGTTAGAAACATCAATGAGAGAGAAACATTGATCAGCTGCCTCCTGCGCACTCCCTACTGGAGATGTGCCCACAACCAAGGTACATGCCCTTGACTAGATAGAACCTGGGACCCTTGAGTCTGCAGGCCATGCTCTATCCACTGAGCCAAATTGGTTAAGACAATCCCTGTGATCTTGATGTCAGCATACAAGCAAACCTGGTATTGAACCTTCAAAATATCCCTGCCATAGGCTCTGCCTGCTCCCATGCAGCAGTAATATGGATCTTGGGGTCCAGGGAAGGCCAACCAAAAGGGTGCCCATCTGTGCCCAGGAGAGCATACTCCGGCTCCATTCCAAACCAGGGATGCTGATTGCTCACCATGCCCATTATCCATTTGCAGGTAGATCTTAAATTGGCCTCTTCAGGTTTGTGGTTGTACTTTAAGACTTCACAGAACACCAGCTTGTTGGGATCCTTGTGGAAAGGGTCCCAAAATCTGGCAGCAGGAACAAGATACATGTCACTATTGGAACCTTCAGACTGCATAGTACTAGAGCCATCAAAATTCCACTCGGGCAACTCTTTTATACTCTTGTGCTCACTGTCCAGAGATTGGGTCTTACATGGCAGTCCTTCTCCAGTACCCTCAATCCAGATATACAGAGCTTGGACTTTATCACCCTGAGGCAGGGATATGTACATGTTTCATGCCTTTGTTCAAGTGGGAACTCGCTGAGGTGGACACGATGGAAGTTGCTCTGGGGGGCGATCAGACAGCAGGGGGATAGAGCAGGCAGGCAGAGTGAGCGGGGTGCAGAGAGAAGAGAGGAAGCTGGGAGTGCTGCTCAGACACTCGGGTCTTCTCCCATCCTCAGCTCTCTTAATTTTAATTTCTTAATGACACATGATGTGAAGCATCTTTCCATATGCTTCTTTTCCATCTGTATATCTTCCTTGGTGAGGTCCCACATTTTTAATGGTTTCTTATTGTTCATAAGGTTCTTTACATTTTGAGGGTAATGGTCTTTTTTCAGATGTGTCTTTGGCAGATATTTTCTCTCAATCTGTGTCCTACCTTCTCACACTCTTCATGACACATTTTTGCAGGGCACAAGTTTTTAAGTCCAGCTTTTTTTTTTTTTCATGGATTGTGCCTTGGTGTTATATGTCTAAAAATGTATCACTACACCCACGGTTATCTAGATTTTATCCTATCTCTTCATCTAGGAGTTTTGTAGGTTTGCACTTAGGTCTGTGATCCATTTTAAGTTAATTTTTGTGAAAGGTGTAAGGTCTGTGTCTCATTTCATTTCTTTCTTTTTTGCATGTGGATGTTTAATTGTTCCAGTTCCATTTGTTGAGAAGACTAACTTTTCCCCAGTATGAAGCCTTTGCTCATTTGTCAACGATGTTCTGCCTACTTTTTAAGTTTTTCTTTCAAAGTGGGGGGCCCTAGATGTAGTGTTATTTTTTACATATCTCATTTTGAGCTTGTAGACCTTCTTGATTATGTAGTATTATCTACCTAATAAAAGAGTAACATGTTAATTGACTGTACCTTTATGATGCCCAAAAGCCAATCAGGAGTTAGTATGCAAATTAACCCAACAAAGATGGTGGATTAACTTGCATACACAGGTGGCAAGAGTCTGGGGGCAGGGCAGGATGCTTGTGTCATTGCCATGACAACAACACAGGCATTCCATACCACCCCAGCTGCTCCAGGCCTCTGGGCAGCATGGGAAGTTGGAAAGGCGGCTCCAGGCCAGAGCAGGAAAGTGGCTCCTGCCAGAGCGAAGGTTTGCCAGCAGCCAGGGGAAAGAAGGCCCATTCTTGCATGAATCTTAAACCCAGTGGTCATAATGCTGTAGAGATCAAACAACCAGTCACCAGGAGGTGCATGGAGCACCTCCCCAGCCCCTGTTCTGCTGCTTGCCATGAGGGGGTGGGTGATGGTAGTGTGGGACTGGGGACTCTTGAGCGGTGGTGGCTGGAGGAAGTTTCACAGAGCAGTCATGGGGTTGGAGGAGTTTTATGGAGTAGTCACGGGGCAGGGGAAGTTACACGATGAAGTCATGGGAGGGGAGCTTCTCAGAGCATTTGTGGGGTGGAGGGAGCCTCGTGGAGCAGTGACAGGGCAGCAGTCATGAGTATCTCAGAGCATCCTGGGGTGGGGAGCCTCATGTACCATTGCAGGATGGCAGAGGTCATACAACAGAGGCCAGGCTAGGCCTAGAGACCCTACTTGCACACGATTTCATGTGCTAGGCCTCTAGTAGTATTTATAATTTTGAAAATATTTTGGCCAATATTTCTACCACTATTTTTTCTGTCCCACTCCTTTTTTCTCTTCTAGGACTCAATTTATACACATATTGAGTCATTTTTTTATATCATATGTGAGTGTGCAACCTTTATATTTTTCATACTTTCTTTTCTCTAAGCTACAACTTGGATTCTTTTCACTGACACATTGTCCAATTCATTAATCATTTCTACTATATTTAATATGCTATTAAATCCAACCATTGGATTTAATACGGTTTTTAATTTCAATCATTGTATCTATTAGTTCCAGGATTTCTGTGTTGTTGTTTTTTTATATTTTATTTCTCTATTGATTGCTCCCCTTACCTCACCATCCCCTAGCTTCCATCTTTTCTAATATGTTCTTGAATATATTAATCATAGTTGTATTTTAAAGTATATTTCTTATTACCTCTGAGTCTATTCCAATTATCTGTTTTTTATCTCTAGGTTTTTAAGTATTGTTTCTATCTTCTAGCATAACTAGTAATTTTTTATTGAATGTTAAGTAGGAGATTAATTCAAATAGTGAGCCTCATTTAAGATTTCCTAATTATAGATTTGTATGTGAATAATAAACCAGGTATATACACATGGTATTTTCTTTAAAATATTTTTCCAACTGCTTACCTATAATAGATGTTTAACATAAGGTGGACATAATTGCAGTCATGATTGTTCATGCATAGTGAATTTACATTACTCAGAAACTCACCCAGTTTTTGGCCAGCAGATATTGCTTTGAGACCAGATTCTTCCTATCACTGCTAACCAAATGTTATGCTCTTGTTCAAAAGGGTGTCATATAGCCTAAGTAGTTCAGTATATAGGCTCTTTCTCCACAACCCAGCAGAATTTGTTATAAAGGTCAACAATGTCCCAATTTATTTTTCCTCTCTTTCTCTCTCTGATATGTGTATGCACAGAGATGTTGCATCAATCAGGGTCTAATCAGGAGACAAACCATATGAATCATTTTAACATTTAATTTAAGTGATTGTTAACTAGATACTGGAGAATGGAAAAGACAATTATTGACCACTTAGATAACCCCCAGTAGTAGCTGTAAAATCAGCTACTACCCCTAGAAGCTAGAAGAGAAAGAGGTAGATTGGAATTACCATAAACAGGGATCATGGTGGTGGGACCCCAGGGAGCTGATGCTAACATCTGGATGGTGCTGATATCACTTAATGAGTGCAGTGATGTTTATTAGGTGAATGTTGTTCAACCTGCTTAGTGTAAACAATTACTACATTATTTACAGGAACAAAAAGCTGATGGATAATAAATGGAGTAATGATGAAAACAATAGGAAAAAAACAATAACAAGAAATATAAAACAAAATAAGAAGGAAAGTTTCTCTTAACTCTCCTCTAGCCTCTCATTGTTCCTCTGACAGCCCCCAAGAAAGTCACCTGCAAAAGAAAGCAACATAATATTTCTCCCACTTTGGATGCACAATTCATTCATTTTTAAACACATTTACAATTGGCATGAATCTTAGAATAGATGGCAATGTTTTTCTTTCTTAATGTCATGGAAAATAATGATGGTTCTCATAATCAATGATTTCTTCAATTTCATGGAATATGGTATTTTTAAAAGCATGAAGTACCTTCTATCACCAAGCTTTCTTACCCTGGTAATTACTGCTTTCTCTTAAGTTCTCATGTACCATCAGTTAAATAGTTTTACAGTTTTGTAGGAATCCAGTGTTAATCTTTTTTACTTATACTTTCTGAATTACTTTTCTCCTTTGTAATCTTCTCCCACCTTCAGAATTATGGTAGCCTTTTTTATGTTCTGTTGAACCCTCTCTCGGGATTCATTGTGATACCTTTTGCATTTCAGGCACTGAGCAGTGATTCTGAGATCACATAGGCCACATTGGTGTTTTGCCATGAGCATATGGCCAGGAAAACTTTCTTACAGGATTACAGCTCTCTCCTGTGTGAGTTTCAAGTTCCCCGTTTTATAGTATTTGTTACTTTTCCCAGTTTGCATGTGTTGTTTCAAGTTTGTGACAATTTCTCACTACCTTTCAATAGTACCAATTCAGATAACATGATAATAAATCTATTGTTTTCTGGTTCTTTCTAGAGAAACTTGAAGCTAAACATAGAATCTTACTTCCACCTTAAATGGCACTGTAAAAGTATTTTGTGTATATTCTGTTGCATATTTTTTTTTGCTTGTAGCTGATCGATATCTCTCTCTCATCGATATTTCTAACTTTCTATCCCTCTCCCTCTCTGTGAAAAATCAATAAAATATATATTTAAAAAATAAAAAGAACATAAGTTTATTATATATAATTTCTTCTAGGTTATTTCAGATGATTTTAACCAAAATTGTATTGCTGTATACCATTTTCTCACATTCCTATTTTTCTCACTATTCAACTAGTCTTTTATAATAGCTTTCTTATCCTCTACTGACAAAACCCTAAGCTTGTGACACATATTTTAGGTTTATATTTTACAGAAGAAACCCAACTGAAGATATGAATATCTGTATTAGTTAATTACCACTACCTAAGGCAGTGGTTCTCAACCTGTGGGTCGCGACCCTTTTGGGGGTCCATCGACCCCATCATAGGGGTTGCCTAAGACCATCACGAAACACAGATATTTACATTACAATTCACAACAGTAGCAAAATTACTGTTAGGAAGTAGCAAAGAAAATAATTTTATGGTTGGGGGTTACCACAACATGAGGAACTGTATTAAAGGGTCCCAGCATTAGGAAGGTTGAGATCCACTGACCTAAGGGAAAATACTCCCAAAACTTAGTTGCACATAATTATAATTAACTTAATTTTTGTGGGTGTTTGTGTCATTTGGGATTAGGTTGACCAAGACTAGGCTTGATTGGCCTTGGCTCTGAGATGCAAGAGGAGCCCATGTCTCCTCCACATGTCTTTTCATCTTCTTTGGACTAACATGTTCTTTTCATGTTAATCTTATGGCAATGGATGAAAGATGAGAAGGCAAACCCCTAGTAAGTAAAGAATTTCATGTCTGCTAATACTCCATTGCCAAAGTAAATCCAATGGGCAAGGTAGTATATTCAACCCACAGGAGTAGGGGATGGGATGCATATTTGCTTAACAATAGTTTAACTATCTTAAGGGTTAACCAGAGAGAAAATGTAGAAATCTCAGACAAAAATTCCATGTTAATTGACCTTTCAGAATATTTGTCATTAAACAAATGCTAGTCACCTTTCTGTCCACAGTTCAAGGATATGCATTGGTCCTGGTAATCCTAGCAAGAGTCTACTTGTGGCACATTCCTTTATGACCTGATAAAGGCACAAAGAGAATAGTCTTTAAGCTACTCAGAGTGTGCTATGGACTGAATTGTGTTCCTCTCTACATTCTTACATTGAAGCCTTAACTTTTGATGTGACTATCATTGGAGATAAGGTCTTGAGGAACATATTATAGTAAAATGAGATAATAAATATGGCATCCTACTTTGATGGAACTGGTGTCTTTATAAGAAACGGAAGAGAGACTGTAAGGCTCTTTCTCTGCATGGGCACAGAGGAAAGGCCATGTGAAGACACAGTGAATAGGTGGCCATTTACAAACCAGAAGAGAGCTCTTCCCAGAAACCAAACTTGCCACACCTTGGTGATAAAATTTCAGACTGCAGAAATGTGAGAATATAAATGTTGTTTATTTAAACTATATATTCTGCACTACTTTGTAAGGGCAGCCAGAACAGACAAATACAGAAAAATAATGTTGAAAAAGGGTAATGACTGGCTGCTGTATATGATTTAAAAAAATTACTGGAAGTCCACAAATTGGGCATGAGTTCATATTGTTGCAATATTGTTAGATATCAAACTCAGATCATGGGAGTAAGAAAGTAACAGAAATCTGATATAAGAAATTTGGTAGAGGTGATTGAGGGTGTGCATGCTCTATTAAGATGCACTAAAATGTAACCATTAAATAAAAAAGTGGTAGAAATGAAAATAAATCCATTTGAATTCCAATTGCAGCCTATCAGTTTATACCCAGGACTCTAGACTATACTCCTACAAGAACTCTTCCTATAATAAAATGATTGAATCCTCAAGATATTTTTGGGGTGCTGAAACCAGTTTGGCTCAGTGGATAGAGTGTCGGCCTACAGACTGAAAGGTCCCAGGTTTGATTCCGGTCAAGAGCTTGTATCTTAGTTGTGGGCACATCCACAGTAGGGGCGTGCAGGAGGTGGCTAATTGATGTCTCTCTCTCTCTCTCACCGGTGTTTCTAACTTTTTAGCCCTCTCCCTTCCTCTCTGTAAAAAATCAATAAAAATATATGTATTTTAAAAAAGATATCTTTGGGGAGATCCTCTTTTAGATTCATCTGTATTCCAACCCATTTTAAAGCAATGATTCTGATTCTGTTTTCTGACTCAATGAGGAGGTGGAGACCTAAAGAAAAATGGTTAGAAGTCAGTATTGTAAGACAAACATGGAAGAAAAAACAAACAAAAAAACACACCCACATTATTTAAAAGACTAGAGGCCTGGTGCACGAAATTCATACACAGAGGGTAGAGGGTGTCCTTCAACCCAGCCTGTACCTCTCCAATCTGGGATCGCTCTCACAATCCAGGACTGCTGGCTCCCCAACTGCTTGCCTGCCTGCCTTCCTGATTGCCCCTAACCACTTCTGCCTGCCAGCCTGATCACCCCCTAACCACTCCCCTGCCAGCCTGATTGATGCCTGACTGCTCCCCTGCCACTCTATTTGCCCATAACTGCCCTCCCCTGTGGGCCTGGTTCCCCCCACCCAAATCCCCTTCCCTATAGGTCCGGTCACCCCCAACTTCCCTCCTCTGCAGGCCTGGTCACCCCTAACTGCCCTCCCCTGCAGGCTTGATCACCCTCAACTGCCCTCCTTTGCAGGCCTGGTCCCTTCCCAATTGCTTTCCCCTGCTGGCCTGGTTCCTCCCAACTGCCCTCCCCTGCTGGCCATCTTGTGGTGGCCATCTTGTGTCCACATAGGGACAATCATCTTGTGTGTTAGAGTGATGGTCAATCTGCATATGACTCTTATATTAGATAAAATAGAGGCCTGTTGCACAGTTGGGGGCCAGGTGGTTTTCCCTGAAGGGTGTCCCAGATTAGGGTGGGTGTTCCCTTGGGGCATGAGGCAGCCTGGGCAAGGGGTCTGTGATGGTTTACAGGCTGGCAACAGCCCCCCAGTGATCCAAGCAGAGGCCCTCATATCTGGGATTAATTATTTTCTACAATTGAAACTTTGTAGCCTACAGTGGAGCCAAGCCTTCTGCTTGCTCAGTGGTGGCAGCCATTTCTGTTGGAATTTATTTATCTTCTATAATTGAAACTTTTTAGCCTTAAGTGGGGGCCTGGGCCAGCCAGGGTGTGTAGAAAGCTTGGCTTCCTCCATTGTAGGGGCAACTCAAGCCTCCCTCCTGCTCTCTCTGTGGCGGTAGCCATCTTGGTTGGGTTAATTTGCATACTCACTCCTGATTGGCTGGTGAGCATGGTTAGAGGGTATGGTCAATTTACATATTCCTCTTTTATTACATAGGATTGAAGAGTAAATGTTACCTTGCAAAATAATGCATTTTATGATAGACTCATTAGAATTGTGGTATACAAATAGGCCCCATCTCTGTGGAGATTGAAACTGTAAGAAGTCCACCTAAGGCTCACCAGGAGTAATTATTATTTGAAAATAATAACTAGGAAAAAAATAGCCCTGCTGAACTGTTGAAATCATTTCTAACTTCATGTCAGCCAAGAATGGAGTGTTTTAGTGGAATGTGTCCCCGTTAAAGGAAGCACAATGAGTGTTCGCTGTTGAGATTAAAGAAAAGAAACAGTTTTACTTGGTAAAATAATTCTAGGATATATAAAAATCCCATCCTAAAGTTCTCTATGTACCAAAATATTTCACCATCTACATTTCTACAAGGTGCCTGAGTTGTGCTTACATAAGAGGAGTAACTTTGAATTCTCCTGTCAGAACCCAAAAGAGAAGAGATCATTTTGATTCTCCTGAGGGTTATTTGAAAATACTTCCAAACTGATTTCCACATTGTGATAAATAAATGTCAAGGAATTCTCAATCTAAATAAAGTATAATACTAGGATGTTTTGCTCTGTGAAAGAGTTCTCCAAAACTTTAAATAAAAAAGAAAGAGAGACTATAACTCTCAGATGACTATTCACGAGGTCATTCTGCTCCTAGATCTGACCTGCAAATATATCTTGGGGGCTAATTTTTTAAAAAGGATTAGAGACTGTAATTCTCAGAATGACTATTCAGGAGGTTATTCTGCTCCTGGATCTGACCTGCAAATATATCTTGGGGGCTAATTTTCTTAAGGACAGAGAGTAGTCCATAGAGCCCAGGATAGATATGCTGTGTTTGGCAAGTTGAGGGGGCTTTCCTAGGACCACAGAGGGAACACTTCTTTGTGGTCCTTCTGAATGAGAGAGGATGAGAGCAGAGAGTGATCATGATGAAGACGAAAAGTAGCAAGGGGACTAGTTTAAATGAAAACACAGCAAGAATCTTTCTCTTTCCATATATGTTTGAATTAGAAACTAGCTGAATGGGACTCCATTCCATGAGATCTATTCTGTGAAGCATGCTTCTGCCTCCCATTAGCCTGGCATGAATGAGGCTTTTGTAATAATAATGAAGCTCAAGGAGGGAGACCTTTGCTGCCTAATCCATAGGGTATATTTTCTTGATGGACTGATAATTCCTATTATAGCTAATGGGTGTTCTGAAGTGATATTAAAAAAAGAAAGATTTCTATCCCATTGTGTGAAAAAGGTAAAGGTCTTTCTTTGCAAGCCTCATTATCATTCAAACTGATCTTTTCTCTCTCTCAAAAGATGTGCCTCTCCCTTGAGGTGCTTGTAAGAAGGGAGAGCCTTAGAAATTACACATCTGGGAAATAGAACAGATTTCAATGCAGTTTACTCTACAGTTCTTAGTGTGTTTCTCTTGGATACCAATGAAAAGGTTATAAGCTTAGAAAAAACATTATTCTTTCAACAAAATGGGTTCACATTTATTCAAAGAGCGTATGTTCTACAAATGTGGTATAGCAAAGGTTATTCTGAAACCATAAAAAATATGAATTCTTTAGTTCTAATAAATGAAAAATGGCAAACTATTCATATTTCTATGCATATTGCAGCCCCTCTCTTTTATTTCACTACATAGAATTTTTCAAAGCTATTAGAGAATAGAAGTAGGAAATAGGAAACAAAACTGATATGAAAAACATTATTTTTAAAGCAATTTTTCAGCATTTTTAATTTTGGGTTGTAGCATTTTTTTTTCTAACATTTTGTGGAATTGCCATCTTGCATTGCTGAATGGGCCACGTTGTCTCTCTGAAATGATGTCCTCCTCATAAACATGGGCTCTCTATTTTGCATCTCCCATGATACTTTCACACAATATTCAATAAACCATATAGACTTATGTGACCGTGGTGGTTTGTATTGTATCCACAATGCTAATCTGAACTACATTTCCCAGAATCCTCTTTGTTGTGTGTGTGTTTTTTACTTTTTAATTAGTAGTCCAAATGAGAAATTCATGTGAAATTTGGGAAATGGAAGAAAATATCAGTTGCCTGGTTCAGTATGCTAGAAGACAGCCTGAGAGATGGGCATGCAAAGGCCCTGGCAGACTTAGCTTGTTCTCACTCTCTCACTGCACCAGGGGCATCACATCCTCTTCAAGAAGCAGAGGCAGCAGGCTTCTCTGGGTGGGACTAGACCTTTCCACAAACCTCCTTCCTGTCCCATCCCAAATCTGGACTTGCCCATCCTCCCAGATTCCCTGGAAACCTTTAGGTACACAGGGAAATGCCCAACCAACTGAACCACACCAGCCAGGGCCATCATAAGGTTTTAAGTACAACAAAAACTAATTAGCTCTGGAAATAATGATACATCATGCATTTGAAGTTGATGTAACTAAACCAAAAAGTAACTTTGTGAAAAAAGGACATATCATAGTAAAACAATTTCATAGGGGGAATCATTTCCTAATTGAAAGGAAAAATTATTTCCTTCACTATACTATTCATAATATATAGAAAAGTTATTAATATGGGGAAAAGAATAATTTCACTTAACATTACTTATCTAGATAATTGAACTTACAGCAAGTACTAAGAAGTGACACATCATCTAACTTTGTTGGTCTTTCCCATATTTCAATTAGTTGATATATATAATATATTCTATTTTATAAAAAAGGTAAAAATAAGAAAAAGTATTCTGGCCATTGAGTAAATTAGTGTTATGTCAAGACTATGTTTTATTCTTTTCATAATTCAAATTATACAAAAGCATATCTTTTGTCTTATAAGAAGAATAACATGTTTGGAGAAAAATGAAAGTTACAGTGTGGGACAAAAGTTTAATTTATCTAAGTTCCAAATAGTCCTACTAGTATTTTCCAGCCTCATTTAAATAACATTGGTTATATTTCACCTGTTTAAGGGATGTTCTAATTCACAAGTAATTATTTGGTATATCATAATAAATCCACATCATTTTATAGTCATATATTGGTTACAAATGTGTTGGTCTCAAATTTCTTAGCTTGAATTTGGCAAATTTTATAGGCTTAACTTAACCATCATTCTATTTTTATATCATAGACAATTCCAAGTTTTTACACTGATACTAGCAGACTTTCACTTACATTATTTCACCTGTAACAAAATGGAATAGTCCATGTTCCTATTTCATCTTTAGAAATAAGGAAAACATTTATAAGAATACATTGGTGTTTCACCCTGTGTTCCAAGCCATCTGCAAGTCCTATAAAAGCCCATTTTCTCATATGGTTTTTACATTCTTGAAGATCGAAACAAACTGTTAAATAACATTTTAAGCAGATCTATAGAGACTGCTATCTCTGATTCTGCTGCCCAGTAGGGTAAGTATAAATCTTTGCAAGTGGAATTCCATGACAGATATGTTTCTTACCCTCAGCTATAGCACATGTGGTGGTAGAAGAAAAATATTGGCTGAAGAGTAGTACTGGGGGTTCAAGCCAGAGAAGGAAATCCACATGCTCTCTGAAGAAAGAAGGCAGAAGCTGGGAGCAAGAGTGATAGCTAAAAGATAGGCAATCCTGGATGGTCTCAAGTATTTGCTGGTAGTAATTGAAAAATGATGAGGAAAAGTCCTAGAGAGAGGGAGCTGAGCCTGATGCTGAAGTTTTATACCCTTTCAATAATAATCTTTGTGTGAGATAGGTAAATGCATTTAATGTATCCAGAGTGCCCTGTCTAGTGTTACTTGGTTGGAGGGTCGCCCCATACATCAAAAGGTGGTGGTTTTGATTCCCAGTCAGAGTACATACCCAATTTGCAGGTTTGATCCCCTTTTAGGGTGTGTATGACTACCAATCTCTCTCTCTCTCTCTCTCTCTCTCTCTCTCTCTCTCTCTCTCTCTCTCATAATTCAATAAAAATATATCCTGGGATAAGGATTAAAGAATATATCCAGAGTGAACTAGAACAGCATAATTAAAATGAAGAAAGGAACAGCTTTCTATCATTCCCTGAAGTCAATTCTCTGCCATTGAATCAGATTGGGGGGTGGGGAGGTTATCACTGATTTAAATAAAGCTTTCTCCAGCAAAGTTTTCTTTCTTCCTTTTTTATCACCAATCACAGTTTTCTTTCTTTTTTATCACCAATCATTGGAAAGAATCTTTTCAAAGAATATTTGAGCGCAGCTATTCCAATTCTTAGTGCCAACTATACTAAGAATGACGTTGCCCTAGCTATCATGGCTCTTGACTTTGCCATGAGTTTTCTGACCCCTAACTTAGACTGTTAGGTCCAGAATTCTCAGCCCTTGCTGTGGCCACAGAAGATAAGGATGACCCTTGAAACTGTTTCTAGTTCTTCACTCTAGTTACCCTGATATGCAGAGCTCTAGCTCAGAGTTTTAGAAGGCCAGCCAATGTGCTCTGTAGCTACTAAAGTTGACTCTAATATTGTACTTAGTAATGTACTTTCACTGTATTTTGAAAAACGGAATTATTTCTCCACACAGAAATAAGCAGTCTTCAGAGACTAGTTGAAATGCTTATCACAAAATGAGGAAGTGTGTTCCCCATATGCCTCCTGGGAACACAATGTTACCAAGGCCTGGCATTAACAATACAAAGGCTGGGGTAGGGTTTGGGGGGTGGGGGGGGATGGAGCAAAGTTTTCAGAAAGTATAATGAGAAAGAATCAGTTAAAAGGAGGCCAAATTTAACAAAGAGAATTGGAAAACCAAGAAGAAATACATTCGCTCAGCTCATAAAGACAATATTTATACCAAAGACTTAGTCCTGATTAATTTTTCAGTGTTGACAACCAAACTCCATAATTGAGGCAAAAGTAGAAAAAGCCAACTCTGGATGTCATTAGCTATTTTTTTCCTGTATTATGTAGACCTTTACTTTACCCTTCTACTCAATCTTATATGGTATGTGCTAGCAAAAAAGCAAGAAAGACAAAGCAACTATTCCACAGGAAATTCTTGGGTAGCTAGAGGAGAGACAATGGCAAAATAAAATGAAGAATGAGAAGGAAACAGTGAAGCAAACTTGTGCAATGATAATATTCACACACACACAAATCATTTCATACTCTCGATAGAGAAAATCTTGAAAGTTTATTTGTGTGTGTTTATAATGGTATACCAGTCAGAAAGAAAAATAATAGGCAACTTCTCTAAAAGTACATATATATGTCGACTAAAATTGAACAAAGACTATATCCAGAAAAAAATCAAACTTCTTAATGAAATCTAGAAGCAATTTATTGGACTAACTGTGACTGCTCATTAACACTGCAGCAAGAGACACCCAGAACTTTGCTGAGCTCAGTGTGAGGGAAGGTGAGAGAAAGATACAGCATCCAATCTATTATTAATGACAGGTCTGTGTGCAAGGTGGAGATTTTGTAAAAATTTTATGGGTCAAAGGAAAATGTTTGCAAATATCAAAAGAGAGGAAGGAAATATTGTCTGTGATATAAATATCAAAGTCTGTGCATTTTCAATTTTGGCAAAGTTATGATACCCCACCACCTCCCTATAAGGACCCTGAAAAGTTACAGACATCATATGAAATAGATCAAGGAAGAATCATGGGACAATATGGTGATGGAGTTGAAAGAAATTTGCAATTTCTATTGATATGCAGCAGCTGTATTTGATATATATAGGCATATTTAACATAATAAAACAACATTAACTGTGGTCCATACATACAAAATTGTCTGTTTATTCTTTGTGGAGACTTTCTTTTTGCATAACATTTTCACTGACTTCTTTTTTTTTTAGCCTGTGAGAAGAATCAAATTATGCTTATTAAAAATATGTGTATTTGTGGAGGGATATGCGTTCCTATAACCTTCATTATGATGATCTTAATTAACCAATATGCCTCATAATAAAGTATCTAGCTGTCACCAAAATCAACACTTTTCAGTTATTAATAGATTAAGAAAGGAATGTTAATTTCTTCAAGCTCCATTTCATTTGGTCTCATTACTTCAGGAGCCAGATGGTTCCAGGGCTGGACCTGTCAACAGTTACTGTGAGGAAGAATACATTCAGAAACACCAAAGCAAGGTATGAATAATAGCTATAAAATGAAATCTGAGGTAGTCCTGCACAATGCATAAGGCAGAGCAGAAAGTCATTCTGCTGAGAAATGGAGAAAACTATGAATCAGGCATATTTTAATTGATGTTTCTTTTTCTGAACACCTTCTATTTCCCTCCCTACTCCCCATTAAATTTTTTCCCACCCCTCCAATAACAGCAGTGAGGCTCCAGCTGTGCTGTGGAGCAGTTCTCCATTTGTCAGGTGTCTGACTATTTCTCTTGTCCCTCATGCTGCCGAAATTTGACAGATCTCCTACACTGTTGGTTGATGGATGATGTCAACTTGCAAGAGACAGTACCACCAGCAGCCAAATTTTTCAAGATATTTTCTTCTTGGATTTTAAAAATTCTTCCTGAATAATTTCAAAGAAAGTCATCCTGAAGGGCATCTCCAGCTTGGTTACTCAGTCTGCTCTGCAACAGAGTTGGGGATGTGAAATAGATGAGTTAGTCTATCTTACCTGTTGGATGAAACAACCTCCAGGTTTCCAGACAAGTTTCAGATTAAAACATTATGTAATTCAGTCAAGTGCTGGTCCATATTCAAAACTAAGAGACATGATGCTAAAATCGTAGACCATATTTTTAGTGAAATTTCTGTGCTTTCAAGCAAGTAATTTGCTCAAAATATACCACAGTCTCTGTTTTTTGCCAAATTGGGTCAGTATTTTATCACTGTAAAATATTTTGTGATGTTCCAGTTTTCAGTGTTGCACAACTGGCATTTCTGTGCCATAGTAACTCATGTGGTATTGTTTTCTATTGCTAGTCATTCTTAACCATAGATGTGAGTCAATACCTGCCCCCTAGTGGACCTGAGGCAATTTGCAGCTTGTTTTTTGTTTTGTTTTGTTTTTAAGGAGAGAATTGTTAATTTTGAGTCATTAGTACCAATAAGCCTAGCAACTGAAAATTTTAGTCTTACAGAATTTGACAGAATCTAGCTTTCTTGTTCAAATTTTCACTTTACAAATTAGAAACACACACATAAGAACACAAGAATTTGAAAGATGTATGTAAGGTCCCAGATATTACTTAACCAGCTCAGATGAGAAAAGTAAAGAAACAAAACAGAATCCAGAGCTGACCCCCAGGCTTTGATTCTTAGTCAATGAAAACAGCTACATCTCTTTTAAATCCTGAAATGTATTCACTTATCCAAGCATTCATTTAATTTTTAAAAAACACATACTATGATATAGGCAATGTTATAGCATTGGTGATATCTGATTAACAGGTGTATCATCCAATGATTATTTTCAATAGTCTTTTCAACTTCTATAGAAAATTAACTCACCCTTAAGCCATTATTTCATTCTTAATACAAACTAAAAATAATTATTAGTTAAAGATAAAAGTATATTTCTTTCAGGATATATTTTCTTCCATTCAAGGAAAGAGAAAAAATCCCATTCGGCAATTCTTTCATCTAGGCTAGTGACCTGTACTTTATAAAAGGTGAGAATCCAGTTCAACTGTCTGAGGTAAAGAGACCATGTACAGTCCATGAGCTCCTGAATACTTCTCTCTGAAAGGCATGGGTTCCTCAATCTGTTCTGCCTATAAGGTTTCTCTTTGTCCTCAAATTGATAAGAACTAATCTTCTAAGAAAATATGGCAACTTTTTGCAAAAGGACACATTTTAGAAAAAGACAAATGTTAATAGGACACCTTTTTTTTTCCCCAAAATTCAAAACAATAACATATGTATTGAGTAGCAAAGAAAAGCAATGTATATTTTTCCAATTAAAGTTACCTACTTGACTAAAATAGTGACCAAATAAAATGGTCACTGAATTCTGGGCACTAAAATTAATCAAATAATCAATAATTGTGGCAAAAGAAGGTTTTCTTTCTATTCTTCCAATCAGCAGGCTGTATTTATCCTGCGCCTCTAAGTGACCCTTTGCTGGTGTAGACTGAGAATACCACTGGCAATCAGATTTTTCTGAGTAAACAAGGAAGACCTGTGGGTCAGGCCCTGGATATGTTTATTCCTAGGAGGTGCTAGAAATGCTCATTGATGGTGTCACGGTAACGAGACAAACGAAACTGGATCAGCAAGGCAAGTTTACTTCTGCATAAGGGTATATTTGCCAACTTGGAAATCATGGGCAAAGTACACCGAATGGGAATTCTGGGGATTCTGTTGAGGTTTTATTCCCTGATGTTGTCTGCCCTGTCCCTCATTCTGACTCTGACTTGATTAGTCAGAATTCAGAGCTTAGATTCATATTATTGCACAATTGGAAGGAGCAGATTAAAAACACCATGGCCCGCTGAGAATCTGAAGTTCATATCAAAGTGGCAGAGCCAAACTGGGCAGCAAGCTCCTTTCTTTGACAGAAAAGATCACTGGTTCACTCTCACAGAGGGACTGAGTATCCACTTGGGAAAGGTCCCATTTTAAGAGAGGAGGGAAACTCACATACTCACTTTGACTCTATAAAGTATCTCAGCCATTAAAGACAGGGTATATATTAATGCAGCACATTGTCACTCATATTTCCCAAGTGAGTTCACCCACTTCCATGTCCTTGAGACCTAGAAAGGGGAGAATTGTTAGAATAAATCGAATAAGCTGTTTTCTCACAAACTCACTGGAGACATTTGAAATCTGAAGTATCCTGGATTACATTTAAATGGGCATTGTGTCCCCTTGGGCATTGGATATATGAACACCTTGGGCTCCAGCACATCATCCCCACCCTGACTCCAAATGAAGTGAAAGCTGGGTCTGCCTCTTTATTTATTTTTTATTTTTTTAAATAAATATTTATTGTTCAGATTATTACAATTGTTCCTCTTTTTGCCCCCGTAGCTCCCTTCCATCCCGCTCCCACCCCACCCTCTGCTTTTACCTCCCACCATTGTTCTCAATCAAACATAGGTGTATGATTTTTGTCCAGTCTCTCCCTGAACCCCTCACCTCGTTCCCACTGAGAATTATCAGTCCACACCCTTTCTATGCCCCTAATTCTATTATATTCTTGTGAAAAATCAATAAAATATATTTTTT